>JADKXX010010761.1:0-54772 GCA_017310255.1 Butorides virescens
GAGAAGAGAAGAGAAGAGAAGAGAAGAGAAGAGAAGAGAAGAGAAGAGAAGAGAAGAGAAGAGAAGAGAAGATGAGACAAGACCACTTGGAGCTTTGTCCAGGTTTGTCTTAAAAACCTGCAAGTGTGGAGATTCTACATTCTCCATGGGCAACCTCTTCCAATCCTTGGTTTTCCTAATGGTGAAAAAAAATGGATTTGGGCTTTTCATTTTTGAATGGCCCTCTTCAAAAGAGCAGGAGAGAGGGAGAAAGAAAGATAAAGTGGACAAGCAAAAGAAAAATAAACCAACCTTATGTGAAGTATTGGGTCAGGAACAGAGCTCATTTCACCTGTTATATTACATGTCCGTTCTGAGCAGGTCATTCAAAGTTCCTCACTGCCACCTGAGAACTGATACACTCAGGATATTAGTCAGTCCATCCTAAGTGAAATATCTAATGTGGCTTAGACCAATGTCCCTCAGGACCTCTCTCTCTGGTGACTGTCAGGAGACCATAGGCTACTCATGCAGAAGACATCTCCACTGGGGCTGATGCTTCCTGCGCTGTCTGCCTCTTTCACACCATCCCCCAAACACACTTTTCTTGTCTCCCCACTTCCCCTTTTCTTGTCTCCCCACTTCCCCAAGCTTCAAACTTGCTGTCTGAGAGAAAGATAGACCTGCAATATCAGCTCAACCTCCAACCAAAACGTTTGGCATCTTCCTTACAGATGCAAAAGCCAAGGCATTGAAACTGAGGAAGATGTGTTTGTAAAATAGCTTGGGGAAGTGGTTTGCCCCCCAGTTAGGAGAAAAAAAACAGACTCTGGCCCCTCAGAGAGGGGTTGTTCCATGCTCTTCGTGCTTGCCTTCCCTCACCCTCCAGTTTCCTCCTTCAGAAGCAGACCCAGTTCCAGCCAGTTGGCTTGCGTGGGGCCCCCAGGCTCCCTGCAAGCTCTGAATGAGCTCGAAAGCCAACTCATTGCACTTGCAAGGCACAGCACTGGCATCCAAATCACAGCTGCACAAGATGGTCTGGCTTGTTCAGGGTGCCACATCCAGTGTCCTTGTGTATCAACCCAAGCATGCATGCAGAGCTGATTCACAGCAAGCTCAGTATGGACAATAAAATACAATTTGTCATCTAATTACTGCAGATTGTAGTGGCTTGTATACTTTAAAGGCCTCATTAATTTAAACTAGTCCCTTATTTAGCTGTTACTTTTATGCAGCCTCACCCATCACTCAGTCAGGCCTCAGCGTACCTCATTAGCACCATGTCATCCAAAGCTGTACATCCAGCTTGCAGGTGCCAGGCAGCGCCCTTTCCAGCTCTCACGGACCAGCAGCCAAGGCAGCAACTGGAGATTAGGACTGAGCATTAGGTGTGAGCCAGTTGCAAATGTCACTTCATCGTTTTGGCTCCTGCAAGGACAGATCAATCCAAGCAGCTTTGGGGAAGTGCTAAACATGGTTTGCAAATGCAACTGCTCTGATGGCACCCCTTCTGCATTGTGCACAGAAACGATCAAAACGGTAAGAACCTGAAACGTAAAAATCATTTGATGGAGTCCTCTTTATTTTCCAACTCATCTGTAGGAGGGATTGTTTGGACACAGAGCAGTAGAGAAATTAGCATTGTTAATTTGATGCAAGCCAGGGTAGCTATATGTGTTCAAGAAATGCAACACAATTAATTAGCCTCTAAAAAAAAGCATTTGAAGTGTTTATTGCAGGATCAAGCTCCTGGTTTTGTAAGCAGATGGGGAAATAAAGTGCTAGGAATGACATGGAGAAAACAGCTGCACTGGGACCAGACGCCTAATTCATAATTCAACAGACTAATCAGTGAACATCTTCTGCAGTTCCTCAGCTGTAATGGAAGAACGTGAGGAGGCAAACGATTAGGCTGCTTTATTTCTTAAAGAGGCTGCTACCAATTAGCTTGCTTTCTCTGTGGCCCATGTACAAATCTAATGATGTGGCCCATGTTATTGAAGAGACAGAGAAAAGTAGGTCAGCCTAAAATAATTGTCTTAATGATAAACACTCTGAGGCACAATTTCAATACAGTTTGCTGAGAATTAATTATAAGAGTAAAGACCTGTTCACACTCACTTTTCTGATCTTTCCCATTCTCCTGCATGAAGAGAAAGGGCTGATGTTTTGCTGCTGCTGCTGTTTGCTCTGTAATTGCCTCTTAGTCACAACTGTAGCTACAGTGGTAGTCTATCCCCATGCAGATGCAACCGGCATGAAACAGCTTTGTGTTCAGGGTGTAGCTTTCCTCTGCCTTAGCTTCGCAGTCCGGATGCCCAGTGCTCACCATAGGCACCCAGGAAGGTTCACCTCTCCGCTAAAGGGGACAGCTTTGAGGGACCTGCCTCTCCACAGAGACAGAAGGGGAGCCAGCTGCGGCCAGCCCAGATTGCAACAGCAATTAGACATCTACGGCTAGATGAATAGATGTTGTGGGGAGCAGACTACTTTCAAGGACAAGTGGCTTGGATCTGTCCCTGAATCCAATGGGAAAGCTTGTTCTGGGGAAGCCACTGCAGGATGGTCAGCATCCTACACTCTCTGACCTCCTGGGAATAAGGACTTTGCCTTGTCTTTACTCTTCAAGAGCTTGGCTTGGAGTATACCTGACATGGTCTGTGCCCTAGGCAGAAACTTTATGCTTTCCTTTCAATTAAAAAAAAACATTTGCCTGAGGGAGGATCCATCAGGATGACCCTGGCATCTGCATTTCAGCTTCTCTCCTGGAATCTTTCTTTCTGGCCTAGCCTGGAGACCATTTCACTGGTAGCCTTGCCACCTGCTGGCTCAATTTTCCTGCATTGGCATCAGGGCATTGAGTACTGACTGGGTTTTCTGTGTTACAGAAGAAGGATGGCCTGGCCCTCGTTGCCTCCAAGCATCTCTGTGCAGGTGGATGAGTCCAAGGTCCAAGATAAGCTCACGGGTCTTGGAGACCCTGTGCTGGCTGTAATCTCAGTTGAGATATAATTTTTCCTTTTCATGGGCCCCCCCAACTAAAATCTTCAAGTAGAATTGGTAGAGTCAACACACTGTACACTTATTGTGAGAGTCCAGGTACCATAAGAATGCAGCCAGAGGGCATCGGGCCAGCAGTTCTGGAAGAAATGTGCTTCCCTTGGTGTAGTGGCAAATCCTCTGAGCAGAGAGGAGCTTGCATATTCCTGTTTGCCTGCTGAAACTTTTTGCACAACCAGACCAAACTGCAAGGATTTCTTTAGCTGGGGTTTTAATCAACGTTGAAAAGTGGAACATTTCCCAACAAAATGTTTTACTTATTCCTTTCAAAACAATAACTTGTCAGCCTTTACATTTTCAGATAACAAACGCACAAAATTCGTGAGGCGTCTTGTCAGTTCTTCCATTTTACACTAAACCCAAAAACATTCTCTAGTTCTTCCAGAATTATTTTGATAGGGTTTTTAAAAATTTAATTTGATGGAAGAGTCCAAGCTTTTTTCCAGATCTGACTGGGATAAAAATTATGTTCATAGCCCATTGATATGATCAGGCTGCACCTGGTTGTTCTGACATTTGTCTAGAGACAAGCCAAAGCCAGAGCCACAGATCAGAGTCACTGCCTGAAGAACAAACGTCTGAGTCCTCCCTGCCAGGCACTTTGAAAGCAGCAGACCTGGTGCTCAGATCTCTCTGCCTCTGCTTCTGCCTCGGAGCATCCCCTGCCAGCGTCTCCCTCAAGACCTGCTCCTGTGACCTACCCGAGCTACCCTGTCTCTCACAAAGCTGCCGTTTGTCATCTCCTGTTTCTCCAGAGCAGTTTGGGGCTCTGAATGTGTTGCCTAGGTGGGAGCTGCAAAGCTCCCTCAGTACCGACGCGCATACAAAACGTACGCCGCCGCCTTCTTCTGTGGAGGCAAAAGCAGCCCTGCTCAAGGCATCACTCTCTAAAAAGCCCTCATGGAGCACAAGGCTCTGATTAAAAGGAAGAAAAGTCATTTTCCATGTCTCCACTCAGGAACTGTATTACTGAGCTTTTCAATAATTACTGAGCTAATCTGACATTCATGATCCTCTCTAACGGATGGACTTGATTTCAGTCATTCATTCAGTGCCATATAGAATCTGATTAATAAGATGTTACTTAGTGGAACACAGTTTCTCTTCTTCCCCAAGGACATTATAATTTTAGAAATAATTTAAATATTACAAAGGATAGCAGGTAATTGGCAGGAGCCCTCATCATGCTGCTCCGTAATTCACAGGCTTCCTCGCCACTAGGAGAGGTCTTTCCCAAAAGATCACTTGATATGGCAGTGGGGAGGGAGCAGCTGGGAAGGAGATGGAATTCCTCCATGGATTTCCAGTTGCTCGCCTTTGAGCAAACAGCCTGTGCAGGATCATACCCTTTTAACAACCTATTCCTCTTGCAGTCTGCTGACCCCATGGATGCTGTTGTGGGATAGGGCATCCCCACTCTCTTCTGTGCACTCTGGTCCAAACCCATGCATTTTCCAAGATGTTATGTACAATTTGAAGTGCTAAGCCAATCTGACAAATAAAACAACAGCAATATTAATTGGATTTTTTTTTTATTCTACCCAACGCTAGTGAAGAACAGATGAGGCAAGGTGGGGGAAAATGCTGATGAGACTAATTCACCTCTTTGTTATAATTCTAGCTGGGGCTGCCTGTTTTTGTGAAGTACAGCCCAGTGTTTCAGTGCTGACAGCCTGGCAGCGTATCCCTCCTAAGCCTCAAGCCCCAAATATTAAAGTTCCTTCTGCCAGGCCAGAACCAGGGCTGTAGACCTCCTGCAGCTCATTATAATTCTCCCAATATAGCTAAAATTAATTTGATACCGTGCATGTCTGCTTATTCTTGTGGACATTATTGGGTTAATTAATATCTAGTTCACTTTCACAGAGCCCTGTGTGCAACACGATTGAATGTAAGCATTACAGGAAAAATGTCAGCACATAAAAAATGCATGTTAATATATCACATATTACCCTGCTTCTAAAAGCAGTTTAGGCTACTCATACAGCTTGTGCAGAGCTCTTTGCCCAGCCTTACTCCTGTCTCTGCAAAAAGCCCCAGCTTTGCATCTCAGTTCTCATGTGAATCTATCAGGAACAGACTGCATCATCCCCCTCCATTCCTCTGGTAGCCGTGTACAGCCAGACTCGGTGGGTTGGCTGCCCGCTCTTTGGGACACAAATTTGAATGTCTGGATATCGACAAAGCGAAGGTATGCGGAATAGCCCCTGCACGAGCCTCTCTACGAAGCGCCCAGCACTTCTCTGGCAGATGATGAGCATTTCTGCTTACCCGTAGCACCTTCTTGCCATGATTTGTGAGCATCACTGATGTCCCTGAAGATTAGGAGCATATCAGCTGTCAGGGCTCAGAGGGTTTGGCATCTGTGTAGGGGTTCTCCCACAGGTCCCCCTCAAATGAAATGGTGCTTAACCTCCCTAGCTCCCATAAAAAGGTGAGAGTGGCAGAGAAGCCAGCCCAGGGCTGTCCAGGATGCTCCTTTCCAATCCCTTCTGCAGTTCAGTTCCCTGGGATGAGCCCACACAAATATATGGAGATCAGGGGTACAAACTACATTAATAACAAAAGTCTATTTTAAAGGCAATTCACCTAAAACAGTGACAAGGTCTGCTGAGGATTCCGTGGAACAACAGCATCACTCTGAACTCAACCTTGAGCCTGTGATAGCCTGCACGTGCTGGTGCTTAGCTGAGAGCTACAGCAGAGGCTCTGGCTCTTTGCCTTCATCCCAATGCCCATGGCGTCCTTCAGGAAAGGGTTGATGTTGACCTCCACAGCCCTCCCCACGCACCCCCTCGGTGGTCTCCTTCTGCCTTCCTGAACTCCTCCCAAACAGGCTTTCCTTGCCTGCGAATTCTCATCCTAAGCCCCATGTGGCTGAAATAATGCCTTCTCCTGCCAAAAGAAGGAGGGGGGGTTAATTAAAGAAATTAAATCAAGCCTTCAGAGGTTTTTTTGGGTTTAGAACCTGAGAACTTTATTAAATAAAATACTTTTATTACTCAAAACAACAAAAAAGTGAAGAAAAAGCAAGTGAAATTAAGCTAATGAAAATCTAAATAATTTAACTGAGAAAAGAATTCTCAATAAATGCTGGGGATTTTTTTTCCCTCTCAAATGTCAGACCTTTTTTCTCCTAAGCTCTCACCCACAGCTTTTGTTCCCTTTACCACCCACTCCCCAAAGCTCGCTGCTGCCTTGCTGTGCTGTTTGGAGTGATTCCTGTGCATTACTTGGTTTTAGCCCTCAGCTTATAAAGTCTGTTAAATATTTTTGGATGCCACTGATGTCCCCTGTCCTCTCAGTTGTCTTCCTTAAAAATTATTTCCAGAAATGGGCAAGCAGAGCAGGCTGTCCCAGACCTCTAGGTCAACCACCAACCTTCTTTCTTACTTTGTGCCCTAAAAATTTTTAATTTTTCGTATTTACAGTGCAACAGTGAGCCTGTGCTTCTCACAGCAGCATCCTCAGTGACATGTGGCAGAGCTGAAGTGGGAGAAGTGGAGCTGGTGAAGTGGAAGGAGGGTTGTTGCCATGTCTTTCTTTTACTAGTAAGAATTGAATTAGAGCAGTTAGGAAAAAACAATTCACCCCCATAACAGAGACATCACGGGCTATCACAGCTTTAGAGGAGGCTGAATTGCTTGGTTTCCTTCTGAATGAGCAGATGGACTCAGTACTTCCATAGGTTGTTTGGAACTTCTGCAGTTTGGAGGTTACCAATTCTTGCCATTTCATCACAATAAGAAATAATTTCTTTTTAAAAAAAACAAAACCAAAAAACAAAATCAACACAACCATTTCACAATTTCAGGTGGATTTTTTTCAGTTGATTCTTATCCTTCTCATTATCGAGGAGGATTAGGAAACACGGCCCTCGAAGCCATAAAGCAAATACCCAGAGGTCATGGTTAAATCTCCCATGTATTCAACCAGTCCCAGCGTTTAGGGGGACTCATCTGCCAGTCTGTGAATGTAAAGGATTGGCAACAGTCGGGCAATGCATGGAGGATCCCACATCACTATTGATGAAGCCGTTGTGCCAAACAAGGACCAAACCAAGCAGTCCTCCAAAGTGAGCAGTCGGACAGCAGGAGCCATATGAGCCCTCCTTTACCATTACAAACTGTGACAGTGCTCCCACAATGGACGTGTGGGTTTTAGAAAGATTGTGCAGGCTTTGGTTTGTGCATTTGTTCTAACTGGTGCCCACTCCTGCAACATCTCATGGTGCAATCCTGTCCACATATGCCAGCCATTCACTTTAACTGGTCTAAGACACCCACTGCGGTACAACATTTAGAACATTGATTTTTCTGCACATGCTGATGCTTTTCCAGTCTACCAATGAATATCAGAGACCAAGTGTGGCGGAGCTTCAGAAAGACATCATCCTCTGTCACCGTTAGCACCCATGAGCATGGACTGTCATGGCATCCTACTACCTCCATCACTGCATTGACCAGTTCCTTGCTGGCTGCAATAGTTTCTCTGGAAAACGGAGCCATTTCACACACATGCTAATTTCATATGCCTTTCAGCTGGTTTAGATAAGAATCTAGATGTGTCATTCCTTCTACCACAGATGGAAAGTGCTTCCTGGAGAGAGCATGCGCTACTTTGAAAAACCTGGCTGTGATTCCCTGATGCTTCATCTCTTGTGGGACAGCACCAAGTTTTTCAGTGAGGCTTTCCCAGTTTGACTTTCCGAAATGAGAAGAGCAGCAGAAGGACATGGATTCTGATGTTATGCCTGCTTTGATCTGCACAGCAAATGTCGTCACAACATGTGTGGGATACTGTCTGCAATAGCCTTATGTACAGTCTGGTGGATCAGGATGCTCTGCTGTTTCCCCTGGCTGCCACGGACATAATTAGGGAGTGCTGGGCCATGACTGAAGTTGGGTGATGTTTGCCTGCTCATGTTCCAAAGAGTTTCCATTATCATTATTTTTGTTATGGCCCAGCTGATGTTATAGAATTTGGACTTGCCAACAACTGCAGTAGATCTTGTTTGGTGGCAAAGACCTCTCTGACATTTGCAGATATATTTGCCTGCCCCACTGAGAAGTCTTTTTCATAGTAGCAATGACCTGCCCAGCTCTACATTTTTTCTTGCTACAATAGCAGGTGTTTTGCAGAATTTGCAGATCCCCAGGGTCTGGCAGGGGCTGTAAGAGGGGTGCTCCTACCCTGGCCTAATGGTGGTACAAATATGTAAAGACCTGAACCAAAAAGGGAGGAAAGAGATTAAAATACTGACAAGTCACCTAGTGTGTATAACGATACATTAAAAGACAAGTAGGGAGAGCTATCGTTATTGTGTGATGTAAGCAACATGTTAATTACTGTGTAAGCAACATGTTAATTACTGCAACGGGTACCGACAGCCTTGGCAAACTGGAGGTGGTGCCTGTTTCACTCCTCACTAAGAAACATCAGATGCTGTTGGCTTAATAATTAATATCACCAGCAGTGTCCCAGGATAAGTGAAAAGACCCATCCCCTGTCAGGCTGTTTGCTCCCTGTATCTTCTGGAACTGAATAAAGGCATAGTTTCAAGAAAATAAAAAGAGGAAGGTTCATTTCACAGAATCACAGAGTATTTGAGGATGGAAGAGATCCAGAGATCATCACATAGGGTAGGTAGAGCAGGTCTTCCAGGGCTGCATCCCGTTGGGTTGTGAAAATCTCAAGTATTTCCTATTAGCCAGTCCATTATGCTTTTCACGGTTGCTTCAAGTCAGCTTGCTGTGCTGGAAGCAGCAGAGCAGATCCAAAACGATCAAAAGCGATTAGAGGTTCCTGTGAATGATCTCACAGGAAGCTGCAACAAACTTTAAGTAATTATGTTGTTACAGTTTATTGTGTACGTATTAGTTTAAAACTAATTATTAAACCCCACAGAAGATACTTGAAATAATCATTCTCATTTGGAGAGGATGCTTGAAATAATGACTCTGATTTGCAGAATCGTATTAGCTGCTACACAAATGCTAACCGGCCCTGGGAGCAAAGGCATAATCATTCCTGTTGTTCGAGCAGAATCACAGAGCCTGAACCCCAAAACCACAACAAACTGTCCCCAGCAAAGGGCAAAGCCAGCTGGACTGGGGGGTGCCGGCCTGAGTCCAGTCCTTAGACCTGTTCTGGAGCGCCAGCACACCCAGCAAGAGCAGGCTGGTGCGTGTGTTGAGGGACTCTTCCCTGCACACCCAGCAATCCCTCTCTTGAGGCCTTCTCTGAGTACGTAGAACAATTATTCAACACACAAGTGGAAAAAACAAACACACTCCTGGCCTGAATTTCAGTTCAGGGAAGGATCTGTTTTTACTAGAAATGGTGATGCATTGAGAACACACACTCTGGCAAACCTTTCCTTCTGCTGCTTATTTATCTTCTTTTCACACGTGCAAATAAAAACCCCATACTCAGCCTTCTCTACAGTACTGGGTGCAGGCAGGATGGGAAAGAGGTCACACTGACTGCACCAAATTGGTTTATGCATCTCACTAAATCAGATTACAGGCGCCAGACAGGAGATTTAAAATAAATTCAATATCAAAAATTTAAATACGTTTTATGAATCTTCCAGCTTCTACAAGAGCACAGCATTCAAAATAATGAAGGGATGTAAAATATGCATCCTGGGATGTTTCTGCTGGCTATAACCTTTAACAGCGTTCCTCCATTGTGTTCAGAAGCTGAACTCATGCATATTCGCTGAGCAGATTCTTGCTATTCAAGCAGCTGCCTGAGCACGCCTGTGAGTGCTGCTGATTCATGTTCAGCCAAGTGCCCCATTTCTTCATGCCCAGGAAACTGCCCAATGAGACCCATCAAATGTTGTGTGCCTTAAAGCTTTCTCAGAGAGACAAAACCCCCAAAACAATGATTAGGCCCAAGCAGGTTCCAAGAGTTACCTGCCCATCTTTACATTTACAACATAAAAGCTCTGAGGCCTATTTTGAAGGTTTTACAGTTCATCTTTTTATGCTTAATGAAACTGGGGGAGGTATTTTGATAAAAATATCAAAAACACACCAGGGAGCCAACACAGAGGAGGACTTTTCTATGTTTATTGCAATTTAAATAATAAAAATAATTCTTTCTTTTGCTTGAAGAAGTGTCTCAACACCTGCACGGCAAGATGTCAGCAGCTTCGGTGCTGCGGAAGAAATGGGGAAAACGATGCAAGGAAAAGAGTTTCTTGGTAATGGCAGTGAGTGACAGGAGGGCCCTGCAGCTTTGTTAGGTGTTAGAGAGGAGATCCCTGACCTGACACCCAGGTTGAGACCCCGTTGTGGCAGCCCTCCATTGCCACCACAAGGAGCCCGGTGCAGGTGAGCATCTTCAGACCCAGCCAACAGCAGGATCCAGATGACTGTACTTATGTTCATTGGCCATGAGGAAAGGCAGGGTGAACATTCCACCTGTAGATATCTATACAGAAGAAAGAGAAATTTGATGAGTTGACTGCTTAGGGACAGGGTTTAGTGGTGGGATGGCAGGGTTAGGGTAATGATTGGAGGTCTTTTCCAACCTAAACAATTCTATGATTCTATGACTTCCACTTAGGAAGTTTTGAGCTGTACCGCAGCATTTGCCAGCATTGTCCAACATTTTGATCTGAAGACTATCACTAAGCAAAATTAATGATGCCTCTACAGCTTTGAGGAGGTTTTTTAATAAATATTTCTCATGGAGATCTGCTGTGTATTGGGGATGCTTCTAATAGGTTCTACCATGAGTAATTCTCAGCCTGAGATAACATTGAATTCAGTATTAAATATTGTTGACAGCAGTAGCCAATGCCGTGGCACTTGTTGGGATGGTTAATGATGACTGTCATGAGAAAATTCATTATACAACCTGACTGCCTGGTTTCAGGATTCCACAGAAGTTTTAAACCTGCTAAAAACGAATTGAGAATGATGCGACCAGAACCAAGATGTCACAATGTGTGTTGGAGGACAGTGGCCCACAGAGGTCAGAGGGATGTTGGAAACCAAACCCCTGCGTGCTGCCAGCACACAGTTCAGTGGCAAAGAGTAAGATGGGGGTCAAAGTTAAGTAGATGAGATACAGCATTTCCTCTGGCATGGCAATAATGAGACTGTCACAGGCTCATAAATGTAGTTCTAAGCCCCAAGCTTTCAAAGGAGGTTGACCCACTGGAAAGAGTTCAGCAAACCACAACAGAAATAACTAAAGGTTTGAAAATCTCTGCATAAGCATCTCCAAACAGTCAGTGTTTCTCTGGCTGATGCAGGCTCCCAAGAGGCCATACTGGTTTGAGACAGTGGGCACCTACTGGAGGAAGAGGAGGATGGAGAACGGGTCAGATCAGCCCTCCCTGCAGGCAGATGCCCAAACTCATCCTGCCAAAAGCACTTAGACTGATCACACTGCTTCCTTCTCAGCGTAACTCCCAAAGCTATTCTGAGCAAGGAAAGGAAAGTCTTGCAATCACAGAAGAAAGAAAAACAGATGAACTAAAAGCCAAACCTTCTCAAGAGAGTCAGCGACTGGTGCGAGTGAACAGTACGACAGAGGTATCTGTGACATATTCCTATGCAAGATGCCAGGCTTCCCTAGATTGTAAATTGAGAATGAACAAGCTTAGGGGAAGAAAAATACAGATATTTCTTGATTCTTGCTTCAAAAGCCTTGATTTTCGCTATAATGCTTTGATCTTTCTGCTGAAGAAAGTCTAGCTGCAGGAAGATTTTTAGGTCTTTGGCCTCAAATTCCTGAAAAGCATAACTACAAACACTCAGACTGAGTCAGATCCTTGAGATATTAGCAATGGACAGTGAGAAGGAATTGCAGCCTAATACCCAGTCCAAAACTGGGGAAAACAAGCCATACCAGTCCAAGAAAAATTAAGTCATGTGGCCTGGGAGGTGTCAGGGTTTGGGGCAGTGGAGGAGTAAATGGTGTAACAACAGCACAGTCCTGCTGGGAACAGGCTGAAGGAAAAGAATTTAATATATAAAGGAGAAAGAGAGACCACAAATCAATCATGAACTTACCTGCAGGAAAGATAGTGAAGCGCTGAATCCAGCCAGCAAGGGCAGATCAGGAACCAGTGACAAAAGCCTGAAACGAGGCTAATCCAGATTAAAACTGAAATTCTGCAGTCAGGGGTGGTAGTTTATCTGCCTCCTGAAGCGTGCAGTAAGTTGGTTGTCTTTCTAAAATATACACTATAATTCATCCCCAAATGGTCAGTGCCCTGAAGGAGTTACATCCCCTGTCCGGTGGCAGGCTGGGAGATGAGATGGATTCTTTCTGGCCGTGAGACAAACCTCTGGTGTTTCTATGGACAGACCAAGATATATCAATTTGACTTGCTGGAAAACAATATATGAAAACTCAGTACATTAAAAAATGAGCTAAACAGTGAAGAAATTGGGTTTGGTGGGAACAGGCAAGTTCTGGTATGACTGGTATTTAAGGAATATCGGAGATAAGTTTTTCGCTTGTTCCTTGATGATGCCATGATGTTAAGACCAAGATGAGGACAGAAACTGCTGGAAGTGGTGAGCACATCCCACTGCACATTTTTCCAGCCCACACAACTTAGCACAGAACAATGGGGACACCAGCAGTGGCCAGAACTGGCTGCAGGTTGGAGACCGCAGTCCGTCCTTATGTCCCAGTCTTGTTCAACTTGTTCATCAATGACCTGGATGAGGGGACAGAGTGTACCCTCAGCAAGTTCACTGATGACACAAAACTGGGAGGAGTGGCTGATACGCCAGAAGGCTGCACTGCCATTCAGCAGGACCTGGGCAGGCTGGAGAGTTGGGCGGAGAGGAGCCTAATGAAGTTCAACAAGGGCAAGTGCCGAGTGCTGCCCCTGGGGAGGTCGAACCCCATGCACCAGTACAGGCTGGGGGCTGACCTGCTGGAAAGCAGCTCTGCCGAGAGGGACTTGGGAGTCCTGGTGGACGACAAGCTGACCATGAGCCAGCAATGTGCCCTTGTTGCCAAGAAGGCCAATGGCATCCTGGGGTGTATTAAGAGGAGTGTGGCCAGCAGGTCGAGAGAGGTTCTCCTCCCCCTCTACTCTGCCCTGGTGAGACCCCACCTGGAGTAGTGTCCAGTTCTGGGCTCCCCAGTTCAAGAAAGATGAGGAACTCCTAGAGAGAGTCCAGAGGAGAGCAACAAGAATGATGGGGGGACTGGGGCATCTCCCCTACGAGGAAAGGCTGAGGGAGCTGGGCTTGTTCAGCCTGAAGAAGAGAAGACTGAGGGGACCTCATCAACACATACAAATATCTTAAGGGCGGAAGTCACGAGGATGGAACCAGTCTGTTTACAGTGGTGTCCAGTGACAGGACTAGGGGCAATGGGTACAAACTGAAACATAAGAGGTTTCAGCTGAACATGAGGAAAAACTTCCTTACTCTGAGGGTGACGGAGCACTGGAACAGGCTGCCCAGGGAGGTTGTGGAGTCTCCTTCTCTGGAGATATTCAAAGCCTGCCTGGATGAAGTCCTGTGTAACATGCTCTAGGAGAACCTGCTTTAGCAGGGGGCTTGGACTAGATGATCTCCTGAGCTACCTTTCAACCCTTGCGATTCTGTGATTCTGTGTGCCTTCTTGCTGCTGCAAAAGGAAGGGGGTCAACATCTTGGCCAGCAGCTGCCTTCCCACAGCGACGGGTAAAACTTAAGACCCAGATTCCCACTGTTCTGATCAAGGAGAAGATGCTCCCTGGCTGGAAGAGGACCTGGGTTGGCTTCAGGGAGCGGTGCTCAAAGCCACCCACTGCCAGAGCAGGATCTGTCCCTGCAGCACATCTCCCTCCTGGCCTTTGGGAGCCCCCTCTTTGCACCGTTTGTGTTCAGTGGCGAAGGGAGTGCGCGCGTCTCTGCTCAGGCACCAGTGGAGTGCAGTGGAGTACGTAGGTGTGACTTCGTAGTTAGCTATTAAGCCCAACCACTAATGTTCACACGAGCCTGTGAAAGGCTGTTTGTAATGATATTGGCATTATTCTATCCACATTTCAGCTCACATGTTTTCTATTAAGATTATTTATATGCCCCTTAAAGGAAGGCCTCGCAGCCTCTATTTGCCATTCCAAGACAGTTGCATTTACTTTATCTAATGGGACATTTCAGCTATTAAACATGGAACAATTCCAGTTTAAGTACACTTCAGAAAGTTAGACATTAATTACAGCAACCAGCTTAAGAGAATTAAAGACAACTAATTAATGGGCTGCTTCATTGTTTGTCAGAAGTGATTTCTTCTGATAGGAAATGGAGCTTAAGACCAACTTTATAAATGTGAAGTAATCATGGATCTGAAAATATATCTCCTTCCAGAAAATTTGGCAATCATTTCTGCTGGGAATGAAAGCTAATCAGAAAGGCACCTCCAAGCCATGCTGAGCTCTGATCCCGACATCTAATTCTAATTCTTACTTTTCATTCAACTTGCCCACCTTGGAAAGCAGATTTTTTTTTAATTTTTTTTTTTTTTTTTTTTTTTACTTTATTATAACTACATTCACAATATTCCTAACGCATAACAGGAAAATTTTTTTTCAGTGAGGTTTCTCTTCTTGGCTTTCCTCTCTCACTTCCAACCTTTACTGTCACTTCCAACCTTTTCTTCTTGGTTTCTGTTCTTGAGACATGAAGCTTGGGTACCACTTCAGTCAGCCAGTTATGCCATTAGATAAGACCTCCCAAAACTGATGTTATATTTTTGATCCCAGAATATTTGCTGTTTTGAAATTCCATTTTTTAATACTGGAATTTGGGTGTTTCCAATAGAAAATATGTTCAGAAGAGAGGAACTGAAGTAAGGAAGGCATAGAAAAAACATTTTCTTTTTAAAGCTGAAATGATCCATGTGATGCTCCTACCTAGGTAGTTCTGGCCTCAAAGCAAGAAACAAGGTCCAGGATTCAAGAGGGAAGAGTAACAGAGCAGACTCTTCCCTTTTGATCCAACAGAGCCTCTTTTTCCTGCCTTGACATATATATCCCTTCCACCCCTCCATCACCCTCCAATTCATCAACGTTCAGTCCCGTATGACAGTGAGTATGATACATAGCCCAGTTCCAGAGTCCATATTTCAGAAAGCATCAAGACCAAAGACTTCAGGAAAGACCTGCAGAAGTTATTCGAGGATCAGAAAATATGCCTTTTAGCAAAAGACTGAAATTCTCCATTTGTGGTCCTGAGGACAGAGGGGAGTCACTGGACTGCCATGAAAATTTTCTCTATGTCCAGGCAAGACAGACATGGTCAAGAACCTTACATCTGCTGTAGGAGGTTTTGCACAGTTATGGGAAAAAAATTAGGGACCTGCCAGTCAAAAACGACTGACATGCCCTATGAAAATGTGAAATGATAACATGTTGCAGTTCCTGGGGACTTACCAGCAAAGAGATTCCTGACCAGTGCCAGACTTCTCATTGTGTCCAGCAGGCAAAGGCACCTACGAGCTAGAAGGTGCAGGTAGGCACATCTGAGCTGGATATGCAACACAGTATTTAACAGGGGATTAACCACTGGAGGTCCATCACTAGGAATAAATTGAATCCCAATACTTTTTCTACAAGGTGCACTCAGGCTCATCCAGAAGTGGTAGGCTCCATGCAGGAGTCACCAGGTGGGACTGTCTGGCCTGACCTGCATGAAAAGCTTGGTCTAGCCAGTCATGGGGATCTCATGGAACCATAGAATCGTTTAGGTTGGAAAAGCCCTTTAAGCTCACCAAGCCCAGCCATTCCCCTAACCCTGCCATCCCACCACTAAACCCTGGCCCTAAGCACCTCGTCTGCATGGCTTTTAAATACCCCTAGGGGTGGGGACTCGACCCCTTCCCTGGGCAGCCCCTTCCAGTGCTTGACAGCCCTTTCAGGGAAGAAATTGTTCCCAATGTCCAACCTAAACCTGCCCTGGCACAACTTGAGGCCGTTTTCCCTCATCCCATGGCCCATCACCTGGGAGAAGAGACCTGCCTTCAAATCCAGGACCTTTCGATTCTCCCTTTGGGGTATGTGAGTGTGAGTGGAAAGTGGTGAGCAAATATTCAGGAACCTCCATGGCGACATCGACAGGACAGAATAAGATGAGCTCCCTGCCACATGGGCAGTAGCACATACTACCATGGTATCCACATCCAAGGGTGGACCATGGCACTGGTGGATGGAGAAATGAGCAGGATCAGTCCTGAAGGGCCCTATGGACACCCCTGCAAGGCACAGGGGACTCACTGATCCCGCTCCTCTCCTGGACAGTGGCCTGGCACATGTGAGAGGGGCCGGGAGCAGGGCTGGCGGAGGTGGCTGCTGTAGCACAGGCAGACAGATGGCTGTGCGCTATGGATCTGAGCCGCTGCAGAGCCCTGGGTTACACAGAGATTATTCTAATCCTTTCATTAGCTTAAATCCTGCTTTTCTCCGGCATAGTTGATACTGTTACAAGGAGAAAGGAGTCAGCGGTGCAGGAGCACACTCACCCTCTTCTGCCAAGGAGAAGGAGCTGGGAATAATCCCCTTTGTTGAGCTCGGATGGATGGTGTGCGATTGGCACCGTTGGTCCCTCTGCTAATCACACCGGAGTGGATGGGGATGCTCTGTGCACACACAGCAGCTTGGGAGAGGAGAAGCAGAAGCCTCAGAAGACATTTCTTAATTAGGAAGATTTTATTTCTGCAGATTAACATATTTATTATACTCATTAATCATCCCTTCCTCTGTCCTACCAGAGCACAGCTCAGCAGGATCAGGGTCCACCATCCTCCCTTGCCAGGGTGAGATGGGAGCACCCCACCGAGGGCCAGTGTCTTCTAGAAGAGCCTCCCAGCAGAGAGCATCCTTCTGCTCCAGTGTCACTGGGAGCGAGCCAGGAATGTCCTTGTCAGCGTGGTACCCGTTGTCAGGCACTACGACGGGGGACTGCATCAGAGACTCCTATCCTCTTTGGACAGGCAGGGAGAACTGAGAAAGGGAGGTGTGATCGCTTCTCCTTTTGAGGATTCCTGGCTGTGAATCCCCAGGGAGGTGCAGAACCACCACCATGATCAATGCCAAATCTGACTCCTGCGTTCACCTTTTCCAAGCGGCTTCAGGAATTCCCTTGCTGGCCACAGGCAATTCCCCAGTTGGCTCCCAGCCCCTCCAGAATCCTCTGGGAGTATCCCAGATTCTAGATGAGCTGTCAGCCAAAAACTGAGCCCCCCCAGCTGCTCGCTTGCTGCCCCCCGGTGGGATGGGGGAGAGAATCGGAACAGTAAAGATAAGAAAACTCATGGGATGAGATAAAGACAGTTTCATAGGGAGAGCAAAAGCCACGCACGCAAGCAAAGCGGCACAAGGGATTCATTCCCTGCTTCCCATGGCAGGCGGGTGCTCAGCCACCCCCAGGACAGCCGGGCTCCATCACGCATAAGGGTGACTTGGGCAGACAAACACCATCGCTCCCAACGTCCCCCCCTTCCTCCTCCTTCCCCCAGCTCTGTGTGCTGAGCATGGCATCATACGGTGTGGGATACCCCTGGGGTCAGTTGGGGTCAGCTGTCCCGGCCACGTCCCCTCCCAGCTCCTTGTGCCCTCCCAGCCGCTCGCTGGTGGGGTGGGGTGAGGAGCAAAACCAGCCTTGGCTCTGTGTCAGCCCTGCTCAGCAGGAACCAACATATCCCAGGGCGATCAGCACAAATCCAAACCACAGCCCTGTACCAGTTACTATGAAGAAAATTAACTCTGTCCCAGCCAAACCCAGCACAGAGATCCACCTCTCACTTACAGTGCTGTGATCAGGAGCCAGAGACCAGCCCTGTGTCACAGTAGAAGACTCACACCAAAGTCAGGGAATTTGGGCTGGTGGGTTTTTTCTTCCAGTGCTACGTGACTCCTACAGAATCAGGTGAGGAGTCTGTCCCATACCAAGGTCCAAATCCACAGACTCCTGTCCTACTCTGTTGCCGTCTACAGGATCATCCTCCTCTGCTGGGGTGAGGAATCTCAGCCACACGCTGCGGACTCAACAGGAAGAGGCATACCTGACTCTGGTATCCCATCCAGTAGGGCATATGGGGTGAAGGTTGCTCCAGGCCTGATTTCTGCGTCGTTGCCACCTCCTACAAGCACCACATCCCTACCCGACAGGGAAAGACAGGTCCACCAAGCATCTCCCTCAGCAGCTGTTGCCCGGACCCTTCAGCTCACCATAGGGCCAGGACGCTGCACTTGGCTGCCTTTGTTTATCTAAGATATATTCTACCCCAGATCCAAAATGCAAATGAACTTTAAAGGGATCACTTTGCCCCCCTGAGGTTTCTGCTGGACCAGATGGGGGGTACCTTCTCCTCTGCGGTGACCTTTTATCCATGGCTCAGTGTGGGAGGAAGCCTGTCTGGTGCTGTCTGCTGCACTGGGTGGAAGGGGCTGCGTGCTGGATGTGACAGCCAGCCCGCCTGCCTGCTGACCCTGGCCAGCCGCGCCTGCCAGCACCGTGCAGCGGAGGCTGTGCTCTCTACCCTTCAGTCGTGGCTGTTTCTTTCATCTTCTCCCTTTGCTGGCGCTAAGCTGCACCGCTCCAGGAGATTGTGTAGACTTTGAAGTCCATGGTGACCATGAAACGTTCAAATACAAGCAACCTAATTATCATCCTATTGTATTCTTCCTGCTAAACTGCATCTGTCCTGCTCCTGGAAGAGAAGCAGAAGGATGGCATTTGCTTTCCTCCCCATAGCACTGTGCTCAGCTATCAACATGAAAGGAAACCCATTGATCTCTCACTTTTTTTGAGCCTGACCTACTTCTTGAGTCTGGGAAAGGGAGAGGAGCTGCTGAGCACCACAGCTCACAGCCTCCAAGAGCAATGTCCTCCATGGAAAGGGGAGTGCCTGGACATGCGTCTGAGGCTGCGCCCTGATAGCAGCGATGGAGGCAGTTTTGGGGAGGACTGGGCAGAGCAGAGGCACCTGGAAGAAGAGAGTTATAGACACTCAGGAATTAGGACTTTTTTTTAGAGCGATGTTTCCCCTGGGCACCAAAGGAGCAGATGATGTCTGGATTTGCGGTGATGTGCAGTACAGTCCGCCATCCATCACACTGACGTTGCTGAGAGGGTTCCCCTAATTAGAGATCCCATTTCAAAGCTTCATGCCCATCCACTCTCTGACAGAGCACGAGCATGGCCCTCCCTCTCCTTAACTCCAACTGAACACATGATTTTTCTTCATCTACTGCTAACATCTAGATGTGCTTATTGGGAACAGTTGGCTGGCAGCCAGAAGCTGCACTAGGGCTGCATGTCAGTGGCCCATGAGATAAGAGGTTTGCAAAGCATCTAAGGCCTGTTCAGGATAGCACACAGAATCCCAGAATCCCAGAATGGCAAGGGTTGGAAGGGACCTCTGGAGGTCACCCAGTCCAACCCCCCTGCTCAAGCAGGCTCACCCAGAGCAGGGGCACAGGACATCGTCCAGGCGGGGGTTGAATATCTCCAGAGAAGGAGACTCCACAGCTCCCCTGGGCAGCCTGTGCTAGGGCTCAGTCACCCTCAAAGTCAAGAAGTTCTTCCTCCCATTCAACTGGAACCTCTTCTGCTTCAGTTTGTGCCCATTGCCCCTTGTCCTGGCGCTGGGCACCACTGGGAAGAGTCTGGCTCCATCCTTGTGACATCCACCCTTAAGATACTTGTAAGTATTGGCGAGATTCCCTCTCAGCCTTCTCTTCTCCAGGCTGAACAAGCCCAGCTCCCTCAGCCTTTCCTCGTAGGGGAGATGCTCTGGTCCCCTCATCATCTTTGTAGCTCATGGCACCGACTCTCCCCAGTATCTCCCAGTTCAGCAGAACTGAGCTGCATTCAGCCTAGGGACTTCCTGGCAATGAGTCCAACCTGCAGCCCTGGCACAAGCCAAATGGATATCACATGTCCACCCTTCATCTGTACCATAGATGTGTGCCAAAGCCAGCGCTGCTGCCAGCAGCTTTTCTCCTGTCCCACCCCTGGGGTCGGTGGGCAGCTGCCCATCCTCTGAGCAGATGTTCTCGGTCGCATTGCCTTTGCCCCCAGAGCTATTACCTGATATCAATCTGCATTACACAAGCCTTCCATCTAATAAGTCAGCTAATTACATGATTGAATTGCCTCGTGTCTTTTAGGAGTGTTACACCGTGACCTAGCTGGAGTTAGGAAAGTAGCCAAAGACCCTGAACGAACCGTGTGGGAAGGCAAATGCTTGTCAAAAGGCCAGGCTGACTCCTGAATCACTGCCTAGCATTCGTATTGGTCACGTCGGTGTGATCAGCTGCCATGGTGGATGTCCTTGCTCTGGGATACAGCGAAAGATGGAAAAGGGGCTGCAGCTGAGGTGCTGGAATCAGTGTAGGGTAGTTTCAAAGCCTGAGCCAGCCCTTGCAGATGCATTCTTGATCCATCTTACTGCTGGGGGCCATCTGCAGCTTAGAAAGAAGCCCATAATTTTCCCTGAGTCCCAGGTGCCTCATGATTAATTTTTTTTCCCCCAGAAAAAGTCATGTCCCCACTCCCAATTGCTCTGTCTTTGGTGAGCAAGTCAGAGATGGCTCCCCATGAGGAAAGAGCAGCTTGTTCACGTGGCTCAGCTGTGAGCCCTGGTTGGCCTCGGGCAGCCCCACAGCAGAGATGTTCCTCCCGGAGCTCCCGGGTAGAAGAGGGGATCCAGCAGCGTCCCATCCGTGCTGCACATGCGGGACTGGGCTCTGCCTCACAGTACCCAGGAGCACTTGCAGCAGCTCCGTGGCAGCAAGCTGGGGCTTTTGGAGCCTGGAGGAGAGGCCTCACTTCAAAATTACAAGCAGCACTGACCAAGAGCTCCTAAGGGACAGTGCGGCAAAGGTCCTGGTGTTTGTTAACAGGCGGCAGAATGGCAGAAGCCACGAGGTTTATTTGGGGAATTTGCTTTCTATGTTTGACCTTTCTTAAACCTTTTCTCTAAAGACTTGCTGGAGGTTACTGTTGGAGATACCAGGCTAGATGGACCTCGGGGTGACTCAGGGTGTCCATTTGCCCATTGAGTGCATGGACTTGTGAAACAAAATATCTGGGAATTTTTTAGGCTCCTGAAGACAGACAACCCATTAAACGCTGACCCCATTTGCCCAGTAAGTAAGGAAGAGAGGACACCAGGTCTGTAGAGGGAATCTTTTCCTGTCTCCACCATAACTCAGGTAATGGTGATTTTGGGAGACCAACTGTTCTGCAGAACGGAGTCACAGCAGAGAGCGTGGGGCTGGCACAAGGCCTGGCAGGAGATAATCAAATTGTACTCGAGCAGATGCAGTAACAGAGGAAGATAAATGGGTGGGAGTCAGGAGGGAAGCAGCAACAATGAATAGGGACTGCGAGACCCAATAGATTAAACAAGATAAAAAGCAATAAATATGTACGTTTCTAGTAAACAAGGATTAATGGGAAACAGCGGATGTTGCACAGAGGGGTTTATTGGAGCCAGAAGGAGGAGCAGAGGGTAACAGAACTAACGAGACATTATGAGGAAACAGAAATGGTGGCTGGTAAACCTTGCACCATCACAGCAAAGAGGAAAAGGAAGGACCAGACAGGTGGGAACCCATTGCTTTGGTTAGTAGAGGGGTCAGGAAGCCAGCTGGACTGTGGGGGACAACAAGAGTGACCAAACTGGCCTCCCCATGCTTTGGTCTCACATCTACATGGCACAGAGGCAATCTGGGATGGAGATAGCCATTCCTGTGGCAGCTCTAGTTCCCCCACGCCAGCTTACTGCATGCAGGGAACTGCTAGTTATTGTGGGAACCAAGATTTTCTTCTGCTCTCTTAGGAAGGGTGGTGTCTTCACTCACCATGAGGATGCACCCTTGCACAGGCAGCACCGACTGCTCAGGTTTATTGCCCACAAAGAAGCAGAGCTTGAGTCCATCTCTCTTTTCCTTTACAGCAGGACCTTCAAGGGTCCTTCACAAGAAGCTTGTAGCTTTGATCCTACTGCACAGCCACGTAGCCGAGCACCTTTGCCCACAGGTTTGGTCACTGCCTGCCTCCTGTTCCCATTGCAGACACCCATAGCAAGGAAGGCAGAGGAAAGAAGATCATTTGGCAGCCTGAGTTCCCCCAGCTTGGAGGGGCTTTCAGAGAAGAGAAGCCAAGGACCATGGCAGGCAGTTCTGGCCAAGGACAAGGAGTGTGAATGTCTTACCCTGCTAAACCGTCCACCAGGTGCTGAGGGATGGGAGCCATTCATTAAACGTAATTTCCCTTTTCCGATCAGGCTGCAGATTCTGCAGTGATAAAATTAATTAACAACTGCAATTAAACCAAAACCTGCCCCGTCAGGATGAGTTATCAGGAGCTGGGTTTTATAACGGTTCCACTATCCAGGGGAGAGCAAAGGGGCTGAAGTGTTCGCAAGTTGTGATCCCCTGAGCTCTAAATCACTTTGTCCTCCTTGAGGAAAAATGTATTAGGAGGCTTGGAAGGCAGGGACCCAAACTGTCTGAATGTCCAGGGAAAGGTCCTGATGGCCAGGACAGCAAGGAGATGGGCCCCAGCTCTGAGATTGCAGGGATCCTGGGTTCATGGCAGAGGCCAGAGGATGAGAAAGGTCCTGTGTGAAGACCTGGCCTTGTCTCCATAGCAGAAACTCTTCAGGATTCCTCCCAGCCCACAAACAGGTGGAAACTGTCACCAGGCCATGTGAGGTCATGGGTGCATCCTGCACCCATGGGGCAATGTGTGGTGCTCCAGATACCAGCCCCAGTCGGGGAATACAATGCACCCAGGCTTTCAATGTGCTGGGCACCAAAATGGGTGGCAGAGAAGGGATCCGTGTCCCAGTCCAGCATCCTCTGATCATGAGAGCCACAGGGGATGCTACTCCCCATCCTGGAGGGGTGACTGCCTCACCAGAGATGGTGGCTCCTCGAAGATGCTGCAGCCAAAGCTTCAGTGCTTGGGCAGACACAGGATGAGTCTGTTCATGCCCAGTGATGGTACCAAGAGCTCATGGAAGCTGATGACAGTCAACTGGATATTCTATGATGGTACGGCTCAGGCACGTCTCTTCTGACCAAGACAAACCTCAATGAGAGCTTCAGCTCCTGATGTGCCCCTGAAGCATCTGGATGGTCTGCACTGCCAGACCCCACCGCCACCCCACAACCTGCACATGACCACAGCCTGACCAGAGGTGCTTTCTGCAAGAGGGGTGATGAGAGACAGCTCTTTGCCCAAAACTGGGGTGAATAAGGGAGAGCAAAGGTGTTTTGGGTTGAGCACCAGCAATGCTTCTGTGCCCTCAACAGGAAAACAATGTGTGTGGTGTGGTGCACTGCACCAGGGCCCTGGGCAAGGACCAGACAGGCGATTTCTGCTCTGGAGTTTCAGTTTCTCTACCCCAACAGTAAAAGGAGATGCAGGGGAAATGGCTCAAAAAGAAGTGCTGACACTGCTGATGCCCAAATTTTCAGTGGTATGAGTCCTAACTCTTACTTCTGAGAGCAATAATCCCATCTAGCCTGTGTTCTTAATTAAATCAATTATATTATGTAATTGAATTAAGAGCCATTTATACAGAGCCTGATTATTTCAGGTCTTTGTGGAGCCTTTAAGAGAGCAAAGCTTTCAGGCAGGACCTGACTATACCCAGTGATATATATAAACCTTGCCAGTACCAGACGGAGAGAAAAGCCCCAGCGAAAGCCTTGCTGCTTAGTGCCAAGAGTTGATTTGGGCTCCGCATTAAGACACTAACACTGATGCGTCCTCATGCGGGGGCAGATGCCTACGTCTGAGGTTGTGCAGTCTCCCACCTTGGAGGTTTCAAGACCAGATTGAATAAAAGCCCTGAGTAACCTGGTCTGGCCTCACGCTGATCCTGCTCTGAGCAGGAGGTTGGTCCAGAGCCCTCCCGAGGACCCCTCCAACCTGAATTTCGCTGTGATCACGTTAGTTGTTAATGGGACCTTGGCTCCCTTGCCTCTTCCACGGCTGCTAACTGTTGATTCTGCAAAAACATTAAGTATCTGTTGGGTGACTCCCATTAGGCTAATAGCAAATCTCTCCAGACTTTTTTTCCTTTTTTTAAAGGAGTTTTGAATTCAGGGCCCTGTGCTGCCAGAAGCACGGGGGCAGCCAACCCTGCAGCAGCAACACCTTAATTACAGGCTCTCTGCAACACCGAGGAAACATTTCAGAATGAATAAAATATTTGAGTGTTTTTTTTTTTTACCAGGAGCACTTGAGGGGTTTTATATGCTTGGTTTTTAAATAAATGTACCAGTATTTGCTGCGAACAACAAGTATACTGTCATTAAAGCAATAAAGAAAAGATTAGCACTTTGAGGGGAAATTTTCAATTTGCCTACAGGTGGCATTTAAAACCTCTTCATTGGGCCTTTCCCTGCCTCATTCTCTGGAACAGGCTGCTTGCCTACCTAACTGAGATAATGAAGTGGCATCAGTGCAGGAATAATAAAAAAAGTAGAATTAATCATATTTAATTCACCTTAATTTTACAGGAAACAAGCAAAAGGGCTGGGTTCCTACAGACATGGAGGCTGGCACGGAGCCTGAAGCTCTTTCCTTCGCCTTCAGGTACCTATTGAAATGCCAGGGAAAGAGAGAAGCCCTTCTATTTAAAAACTTTGCCTTTGCTTTCTCCCCAGAGACGTCCCTGGCACACGGCAACCAGAGGAGGAAACCAAATCTCATTGCCTAGTTCCAAGGGCTGAGTTCTACAACACCCTGATTGGGGTTTAATTAAAGGGGCTTAATAGAAAGACCAAAAGTTTGCCTCATGCAAAATGGGGATCAAACTGAGACAGCAGACTTGAGAAAGGAAAAAATCTTTCAGACAGCCTGTCTCCAGCAAGACACTGAGAGATTAATACTGGCTTGATCCTGCGGGATTATCCCTGCTTGTGTATTTTTAATTTACTCACTGTTATGGATAGGTGCTTTGAACATCTAAATAAATAAGTGATTCAATTGCATAAATTCTCCATCAGATTTAATTTTCACATATTAAAGAATTATCTTGTAATGCCATTTGTGCCCGTGTCTTATTAAATAGATCTGCAGAAGATTTTTTTTTTTTCCTTCCAGTTTTACAGTTCAGATACATGTTAGTAACACAAAATGACAAATCAAGCGCTAATGAGAAGGAAAATCTTGTGGGAACCAAATCTCAGAAACATTGTTCAGTACAAACGCTTGGGAGGAACCTCTGGCAAAGACACATCTTAGTGGTCTCCCTCCCAGAGCCAAGGCAGAGCCTCTCTGCCAGCACAGGCAGACCTGATGCTTGTGTCCTCCTTGCTTTTCTGCACCACCTATTGGTTTCTCACTGTTTCACAGATTAGGGGAAAAAAAAAAAAAAAGCCTTCCCAATGTCCCCAGTGTTGTCCAGCAGCATCCAAAGCAGATAAATGCCTTAAATCCCCCTTGACTCCTGAGACAGAGCAATGGTCTGTGTGTCTGGTGGCTGCGGATGGCCCTATGCGACTTCCTACCCTTTAACTCAGACAAATGCTTCCTTTCCCAGCTCTGCTGGAAAGGTAGCACACATCTAATAAGACCATAAATACAATCATAGTTTTCAGACTGTGCATGAAATAATTAGTTATAGAATTAATCTCCTTATGGATCAATCAGGTTTTATTAGGTACGGTGCTTATGAAGCTGGTCCACATGGAAGAGGGTTATGGCCACACAAACGTGGCTGGGAAGATGTTTGGATTTTTAAGATCAATTGGTAAGTCTTTCCCTTCGGAAAGAAATCATGTTCCTATCGGAATGAGATCATGGGGAGAGAGATGGTGTCCCCAGTTTCCTTCTTTCCAAAGGAGCCATGTCTGAGGAGCACTGAGCTTTAACACACTGTGTCAGGCTGCAGCAATGCACAGGCAATGGATGCTCATGAAGGGGAAGGCGATCTGGACCACCAACATGTTTCATGCAGGGTGTCCCTTGGCACCAAGTCCCAGGACAGCAGCAAAGTCTTGTTGTCAAGCACTGGAAGGGGCTGCCTAGGGAAGGGGTCGAGTCCCCATCCCTGGGGGTATTTAAAAACCATGCAGCCAAGGTGCTTAGGGACAGGGTTTAGTGGTGGGATGGCAGGGTTAGGGGAACGGTTGGGCTTGATGATCTTAAAGGGCTTTTCCTACCTAAACAATTCTGTGATTCTATGGTTCTGTGAAGCAGAGATGGGGCCAAGCAAGGCATCTGTTGGGGGGTGAGGGTGGGACAGCCTGAGCAGAGGCTGGCTGGGAGCCCAGGAGCTGGGACACCCTCCTGGAGATCCCCCACATGGGACAGGACCTGGGTGGTGGGTCTGGAGAGTGGAGGGCTCTGGAGCATCAGTGTGTCATTGGAGGGTGGCACTGGCCACCACGAAGCCTTGTCCCCTAGCCTTTCCTCCAGCACCGTGCTGTGCTGCAGGGGGCTTAGCAATGCAGGGGATGAGTGTGGTGTACCCATCCCAGAGTCCCACAGCACCTCACATGGTAGAGGGCAAAGCATTTGATTCACAGATTGTGTCATGTTGAGATATATATATTTATTTCATTTAGCATTTTGGTTTTACATCCCCAGGTCTCGCTTGTCTCCACCAGCAGGGAAAAGGGACGTTGCCCCTTCTTCCTTTTGCTGAAAACAAGCACTGAGCTCCCACTTACATCGATTGCCACCGAGTCTTAAGCAATTCCCCATCCCTTGGGAGGCATGTGAGATCACTGCAAACACTGAACGCTCTGCACGTAGCCCTGTTTTACGTTAATCCACTGAGGAACAAGCAAGAGTGTTGTACAAGTTCTATGACTTGGAGAGACCACTTGGGTCACCTACCTTCCTCTCTCAGAAAAAGCAACCATCCCTGGGTGAAATAATAGGATACGGGTACAATTTCCAATAGGAGAAAGTCCTTTTCAATCCTATCTTGGTGGTCTTCCCACTGAGCTATACGGGGTCTGCAGGGCGTACAGGAGCATCATCTGTGTGACCTGCCTGACCCAGGTGTGCTGCCAGGTTGCTCAGCATCATGCCCAGGCAAAACCTCGCTGCCACTGAGAGCAGGGCAGCGTGCACACCAAAGCGTGCCTAGAGTCCCCCTGTGCCTGTGCCAGCTCCGGGCAGCACTTCACCAGCCCTGCCAGAGCCTTGCTGTGATGGGAATGAGAGGAGGAGGATTCATGCAAGGATTTGTCTTTGACACAGAGAAATCATTTGGGTTTTGCTAATTGGATAACAAGGCAATTACAGCCTTGGATGTGTAATTCACTGGCTTGGAGTGTGCTTAGACCATATGATGTGATTGTCTGTGTTGGTGGCGAGGTTTTGGTGAGCCCGCTGCAAGGATCCCTTCAGACACGAGAGGTGTTGCTCAACCACGGGTAGAGACTCATGGCTCTGACCATCCCAGGCATGACCCAAGGCTTGGTGAGCCCCGATCCAGCCCCGTTGTCTGCAGTTTGCACCTTGAGGCTCTTGAGGCATTCACCCCTGCCCCAAACATCAGCACCACCCGTGACTTGCCGCACCATGGATGGAGTTCGCATGACTCCGCACCTGTGCCTGGAGGCACCCATTGCCCTCCTTTCTCCTGGACAAGTGAGAAAGGACCTTCTCTTAGCTCCTCCATCATCCTGAAGGGCGATGCTTCCCCTTCCCAGAGCAAAGCACCCCAAACTTGCCTTTTCACTCACTGCCCTCCAGCTGAACAGCTCGCCAACATGACCATTTGTTTGCTTTTCTCCCTTTTGCCAGCAGCCACTCGCCTTCAACCCCCTCCTTCTGCCCCATCCTGCAGTTCACACCAGGGGTGCAGCAGGAGAACAGCAGGCAGCACATCTGCAGGCAGAGCTCTGGGCAGCACAAGGCTTGTTCAAACCAAGCACCACGTGGGACTCTGAGATTTCACAGCCTCCCCACATCTCCTGGCTATTCCTTTTTTTACTTCACTATTAAGAGCACACTCCCTTCCTCTGCACTTGAATGATCTCCATATTTAGCCCACGGAACTGCTGCAGACAACCGTATGTGATACACCTCAATGCGTCCATGCAGTGGTGGCCCAGAGACTTTCTGCAGTTGCAGTTTGCTCCTGGACTGCATGGGCAGCCTCCATTGGTGTGCACAGGATCCTTCAGCCTTCATCTCAATTCTGGAAAGGTAAAGTTTTGTAGTTCTCTTTAAAACTTCAGCCCAGCACTTGAGCTCTTTTCCTTCGGGAATATGGGACCAGACCTAGTAACGCCTCTGCTAGGATCTTCAGTATGGATCTCCCTTTCAGTCCTTTGGGTTTCCTACTGGGGTCTTGGGTCACTTACAAATATCTAGATAAATAAGAATTTATGCCTTCAGCAACATGATTAGTCAGCCTTACACCCAGAGAGACCTCTAGGCATGCCTTAAATCTTTATACTCTATTTGCTTTTTACCGAAGTTATTTTAAAAGACTCTGAGCTTCTGAATTATAGTGTCTTAAAGAATTTTCTCTAGCCATATTCAGAAAGCTGTTCTGTGCCTCGAACTTTGGTTTTTTTATTTTATTTTGCACTGGGACCAGGAATACTGTCACTGCTACGTGGATATGTCATGAAACTACAAATCTGTAATTTTTATGTCCCCATTGTAAAATGACTTTGTGTTGCGTTTGCATTCTGAATGTGCTGGTGGAACAATAATGTTCCATTTGGGTCAGAATTAGGGTCCTTGTACTATGATAAAATTTTGTGCTTAATAAGAATAATTTTGTTTGTTATGTGGGCACTGCAAGATTTATGGTACCTCTAAGCACTTGCTTTGTTGCTTTTAAGTGGCCAGGTGTTTTGGATGCTGCGATAAGTAAGTACATTGTTGTCAGTCAGCCACCATAATTGGCTTTTGAAACAAAGACTTCTGGCTTTTGGAATATTTACAAGCAAGTTGTGACATTTTCGACAGATCAGGCAAAGCTGCTGACTCGAAAAAGCTTATTTTTGTGACTATCAGCAACATGACCTCCCTGGCTTGAAAAGAAAAAGAAGTGATTGCTCTGCTTAGAGCTGACAAGGAGGTTTCACATTCTTTCTCATATCCACAGCATAATTCTGATACAACTTGGTAACAGAAACTGCCCTTAAAGGGATACATTTCAGTGCTGCCCATGCACTCAAACTCAGATCAGGAAAGGTTTTGGCTTAGGCAATGTGTTATTACAATTAGCTGCTGAATTCGGAAATGCAGTAGCCCAAGCAGCATCGAAATTCCCACTTCTCCTTATTGTCAGAGGATTTTGAGCAGCAATATGCAGCTGATCTGCTACCCCATCTGCAGATGGCATCCTCCCTGTGTGAACACGCGCAGTGGCTGGCTGCAAATGATCAGCCCTACTGCATCCAATGCTAAAACAGTTGTACTTGTGTGCACCTTCCCGAGAGCGATTCCAGAGCCTGCGATTGGAGGTAACCTGATTAAATGATCTTTTTTTTTTTTGCTGTGGTCATGTCTGCAGTATCTTTGTGAGCTGCCACATGACACCACAATTTCTGGACATGAAACCCTTGATATTTTGTCTCCCTCTTGCTGAGACTCCGTTCTGCGTCGCTATCAAAGTTGTGACAGGCACTACAAAAATGGTGGCACATTCACATCTAAGCTTTACACCTCCAGCTCTTCAGGAGTCTAAAATCAGTACTAAAGTTCAGCACGGCTAAAAAACTAGCTTGAATTTAAGTTCCAAGATGGAAATGACCTGATGTTGGCAAACTGATATTCTAGGAGGTAACCATAGAAACGTTCCCAGCGGCATATGTGGAAGATTAAAAATTGCAAGAAGGCAGAAACATGCTCTGGATTAGTTTTTATTCGTGCAAGGGCATCACCCTGGCAAGGGATTATTAATTACATGTTCTAATTCTGCACTTCCAAGGAGCTGCCTCCATGCAACTGCAGCTGCTTCCCAGCCAGATGGAGAGGCTCCCATCCCCGGAGGAAAAGCAGATCACTCCTGTACACACATGCACGTTTTGCAGCTCTTGCAATTGCACTATGAAGGGCTCACGCAGGCGATGCAGCGTCGAGTGCAGGCAGCCGTACCATGGTACAGTACAGCCGACGTTGCACTTGGGGGCACGGAGCTAAAGGCAAGGTTGATGATGGGAAAAGGCTTCTGCTTTTAAATATGGGAAGAGTCAAACTGTGGGAGAGGGATGGCTGTCAGAAATCTAAAGTTGTTAGCAAGAGGAGGAGAAAGACCCCATGGGGGAAGGGATGCCGAGCTGTAACCACAGGTTGGGTTTAGTCCACCAAAGGGCTGGACTGTCCCACCCGACCCCACAGGACTCTGTAGACCATCTATTGTAGAAACATGGACATGCTCAAGGCTTGGACAGTGAGTCCTTCACCATTCCTGATGAGCTCAGGTGCCAGCAAAATGCAGAAATTATCAGAGCAAGAAGTGACTCAACAAAAGGATCAAAGCCTTGATCTGAAGGTAGGCAGCTGCCATCACCCCACGTCCCCACCAGCACACACAGCAAATCAGCCCTCTCTGTAAATCCAGGCCTGACAAAGAGCTCACATTCCCAAAATATATATTTATACCAGTCTCTGTAGGTTTGAATTATTCATTATGCATTGCATCTCTTTGCTTTTAGGATGCTCAGACCCAATTCTCTGTCTTCCCACAAAATCTGTGCCATTTCTGGCAAGATGCTAAACCACCTGAGGACAATATTATTTTTCATCTGCTTTGCACAGGTGCAATAAGAAGCACAAGATCTGGGACATCCACAGGCACATCACCATGACACCAACTTACAAGTCTCTCTATTGAGCAACTACCAAGTGCATGCAAAAACCAGATTAAAGCCATCAGAATCAATATACCTTAGGAGTGTAGCCCTGTACTCACCGCACTTGTTTTGATAGTAACTAATGAATCATTAGGTGTGAATCGGAAGAGCAATCATGGTTTAATTTGTTTCACAATACTCCTGTAAGGTTCCATGTATAGTTTAATTATATTGAAAACCACAAATCATTCATGTAAACTTACTATTAACTGTTGCTACTGTAACAAAGAAGAAAAAACAAAAAAGAAGAAAAAAACACACTCAGAAGAACTGCCCAGTCATTAAAATGATCTTCTGGCTCAGTTTTCAAATTCTTATACTTGACTAGAGATTGATCCCACAGGAAAAACTGCCGGGGAGAGGTGTGAAGCTGTTTTCACCAGTGCTGGGGTAATGGTGACTTGTCCATGGCAACTGCCCATGGAGCAAATGACTCTCCTCTGGACCTGCAGGTGGACCAGAAAATCTCTACACCTCGTCCTCCATCCCTAGCACTGGACCTATGGAGTAAGGAGTGTGCCATCTTGTTGGGATCTGGACCAGGGACTCAGCTCTATGCAAGGACTCAGTCATTATACTCCATGACTCAGCCATATCCATGCCACCAACACACATGGGCAGGGTACCTGGTTAGGGGTGATGCCCCCAGGTGTGTCCCGGGCATGTTGCGGTGCTCTGAATCCTCGGGAGTCTGGGCACGGCTCAGAGCTCCCTGCTTACGCCATCACATGGGTAGGAAGATGAGGAGGACCAGGAAGGCAGATGGCAATGTAGGACACAACTCTGTTGTTCCATTGCCCATGGAAAATCCTGTTCACCTGTGAGTTGTTTCCTCCCAAAGGCAGGTTCGACTGTTGATGCTGGTGTACTGCAGCTTTGGGCTAAAGTACCAGGTGTCTTTGCACTAGGGCTGAACATGAAGACAGCATTCACAGGCTCCAGCTGCTAATCCCATGTCTTACTTTGGTTTAAGCTGCTCTGAGCAGAGGTAGCAGAGCCCAGAGCTCTGCAGTGGCTTGAGGGGACACCTAGCATCCTTACCAGACCTTAATTCTCACTTACAGAGCAATTAAGGAGTCATACATGGCAAAGTCAAGGACAAGGTTCTGATGCACTTCTCTGAGACTGTATGGGTGCAAAGCCCAGGCAGAAAGGTGTGGGGTATGATGCTCAGGATGTGCTCTGCAAGGAGATCTTCTTACAGAAGTTTTCCAGAAGAAAGAAAGTGTGTTCAAGTCCCAAACATTATTCCTTATGGACTTTCCTCCATGGGAAGATCTTCCATCAGACATTACATCTTCAATACAAAAACGTTGTTGTGTAACCCCAGACACCACCAGACTTCTCAAAAAAAACCCCTCTGCAAACAGTACAAAGGAAGAAGGCTTTCATGGCAAGATCCTGTCCCCACAGGCATTTTTATGTGTTTGCATGCTTTTAATTCTACTTTTAATTTAATTCCTGCTTTTAATTCAATAAAAACGCTTCTTGTATGCACCCTGTTGGACATCTGTGAGGATCCCCAATGGGTGAGGACCCCTACTGGATGAATCACACATGGCCACACTCACTGAAGTTGGCCCGGCTCATTGTTGCAGGCGACAAACCTGACTGTCACCAGGAAAAAAATTATCCAAGAAAAAAAGTCTCATACTTCTAAACCAACGATAACGTCTTGTAATGGCACAACACGCAGCAAGGCAAGGATGATCCACATCCCAGTTGTTAGTTTTTTCTTTTCCTTGTGTCAAAGACTAAAAGAAATACGAGGTGGAATCAAAAGCCAGGTGAATCGGACCCACCCATCCCTTTGCAGCGTAAGTTACTGCTAATAAATTTTTGCTGATGATTGATTTGTGGGATTCGTGCTCCTGCTTTTTCTTCATAGCATCTGGGCAGCTTATATATAAAATTAATAACAAGAATTAAATCCCTGGTGAGCTTCAGGCAATATCTGATCCTTTTCTCTGCCAAGGACAAAGCTGTGCTCCATGTGGGTTTAATAGGGCTCTGCTAACCAGGGTAGTTTAGAAGAGAGGAATTGGTTTTTAGCACAAAGATTTTTAGATATTTTGAAATATAGTCCCAATAGGAATGAGAAACCAAACATTTATATGTTTTTCGTGGATAATTCTTGAGGGGAAAATTACAAGCAGCCAATGAAAGCATTTAATTTTGGCACAATGTAGTGTGATTTTGATTCTTAAATTGTATAATCAGTTACAATATACTATATTATAAACCATGTCACATTCTCTGCAGTCTAGAAGACAACAGTTTAAAAATGAAAAGTGAAAACTTTCCATTGCAATACCCTGCAGGAATCAAAACCAATACCACCCTGAAGGACTGGAGGCCTGTGAGACAGGAGGCAGGGGGATCTCTTGGAAGTTTTTGCAGTGAGTGTCTCCAGCAGAGCAGGGTGCACGTGCAGACTGGGGTGGGCATGGGTGAATGGCACGGTGGAAGGAGCTCTGACCAACTGGGATGTGTTGGATCTTATGCAGCAACAGATGATCCCGTCAAAAAGCAGGTGGTGGCACACAGCAGAGGGGCTGGGCAGCTCTTCCATCATGCTCACAGCCAATGCACCCAAGTCATCTCCTCCATTGAGGATCTCAGCTCACGCCACTGTGTCATGGTACAGAGACTTGATAGAGAAGTCAACGTACTGTGTCAACCCAAAGGTCCATCTACCCATTACCTGTCTCTAAATGTGTCCAGTAAAATACACTTGAGAACAGAGTGTAGTAAAGGAAAAGACAAGTTTATTCCTTTACCTAGTATACGGCCCAGTGACCACAGCTTAGGACTCACCTGCCTGAGGTCTTCCGGTGCATCTTTGTGCTTAATACTCTTCTTGGACTTCCTCCATGAACTTCATTAACCACAGATTGAATTCACTAATACTTTCAGAAACCAAGTGCATTGTGACCAAGAGTTGTGCAATTTAGTGATATTTTGAATGGGAAAAACCCAAACAAATGCATTTAGTCTGTTTTATACCTGCTCTCACCCTGCTTACTAGCTGCCTGTATTCAGGTTGAGAGAGATAGTGGATAGTCGTTGCAATTCCTATTCCCATGCCATTCTTGCCTGTAAATACCTTTAACAGATGCTCACATGCCTCTGTTCCAGGCTGAATGGGTGCAGCTGTGGAGGCTGTCTCAGGTCACAGTCATTCTTGTTGCCTTTCTCAGGATGTTTTCAAATCTGTTCCTGTCTTTCTGGCATAGGGATCAGAACTGCACATACGCTGGAGGTGGAGGCACATGGTGGATTAGAGAGCTGCCCGAGCATGTTTTATGTCCTCTTTGTCACTTCACCTTAACATCACCTAAAGACTCTGAGACATGAATGAACACTGAGCTAGAATTTGCGCAGGACTCTCCAGAGTCACTCCAAGACCTCTTTCCTGAGTGGTAATAGCTAGCTCGGTGTCCTGGTTTTAACCGGGATAGAGTTAATTTTCTTCCTAGTAGCTGGCATAGTGCTGTGGTTTGGGTTTAGGATGAGAAGAATGTTGATAACGCACTGATGGTTCAGTTGTTGCTCAGCAGTGCTTACACTGATCAAGGCCTTTTCAGCTTCCCCTGCTCTGCCAGGGGCACAAGAAGCTGGGAGGGGGCACAGTCAGGACAGCCAACCCCAACTGGCCCAAGGGCTATTCCAGACCATACGGCGTTGTGCCCAATAGAGAAACCGGGGGCACTTGGCCAGGGGACAGTGATCGCTGCTGGGGACAGGCTGGGCATGGTTCAGCAGGTGGTGAGCAATTGCATTGTGCATCACTTGGTTCATATATTCTTTTATTATTATTATTATTATTATTACTACTACTACTACTACTACTACTATTTTTTCTTCCTTTGCTGTCCTATTAAACTGTCTTTATCTCAACCCATGGGTTTTACTTTTTTTTTTTCTGATCCTCTCCCCCATCCCACCAGGGGCAGGGGGATGGTGAGCGAGTGGCTCTTAGTTGCCAGCTGGGGTTGAACCATGACACTCGGAGCACACCTTTGTAAATGATTGTGCCTTGCTTTGCAATTATTGACATTGCATTTCACCTGCCATTTTCTGCCTTCGTCCCTAAGGACCACGAGATCCTTCAGGAACTCTTTGCAGTCAGCTGCCATGTCTCCCTGCCCAGGTGGAAATGACAGAGGCTGACAAACACAGACACGTCCCTTTTTGCCAAGTGGATTAGATTACATTTTACAACTGAACTAAGGACCAACGATGAGGTTGAAAGAGATTACTCATCCTAGGTAATATAAACTCATACCAGAATATGAAAAGTTTGAGAGAACAAATGTCCTAATTAACTCCAAGACTCCAAGCACCAAACCCTGTGTATTTATTAATCTTATGATTCAGATATACATTTTTCTATATGTGGGTGATCTATCTTGTTCTTTAATTGCTGTGTCTCTTGTTCTGTTGTCCATCTTCAAGAATGTTAGCTGGAAAATATTAGATATAAAAAAGAATGTATGTTTGGAACCTACTGCATTTAGAGAAACTACAGGATTTTACTGTTTTCTCTAAATTTTTGTAACACTGAAATGGGTTTCCTAGCACAATGAGGATAAGAACACTGAGCACACTTAAACATGCTGTATAATAACCTGGGATATTAAAATGAACTGCTTAATTGAAATGAATAGGGTGGATTAGTACAGCAATACAACTTCTGAAATGGAGAAAATACAAAAAGGTTCCGATAAGAAAAAGATCAAAGAAACTTGTTATGTGCTGATGCCATCTCCTGAGTGTTGAGGGAAGGCTGTTATGGAAACAGAGCAGAGAAATCCGTGAGCCCAGGAGGAACAAAGGAGCTCTCCTCCAGCAGATACAGGACCATGGTGTGGGGAAACGGAGCTGGCATAGGCATCTTAGATTTGGTAGGGTCCTGAGGCTCAACTTCTTCCCCAGTTGTGAACACAATCAGTGAAGGGGAGTGAAAAAACTCCCTATTCACTATTTGTAACTTAGTTTATATTTTTTACCACAAAAAAACCCTGAAAGGCTCCTTGCACGCTCAAGATCTATCATTCTATATATCCATATAATTCTAACTTACTCTATCAAATCCTGCTTATGCAGTTGGGTGGCACTCCCTGGATTAGTATACATACTGATCGGGTATGAGTTCTCAAATGTACCTGAACTGAAAAATGCTTTTGAGGGAAAAGCGGAACTGGAAGGCTCTAGTGCTACATTTATTGAGCTAAAGGTCCCAGTAAAAAGGCTTTTGTTTATTCTATTATATTCTATTCTGGTATGGGCTGTAAGCTAAGTAAACTGGGTCATCTACTTTGCTAAGACTTCAGCTTTGCCATCTGCCTGGCACCGAAGCAATCTCAGAGCACTCTTCCCCGTGTATACAAAGGACTCGGGCACTGGCCCCTCTCTCAGTTGTCTTTTGAAGGGCTCATTGGTCTCCTTTATATGCTCTGCTGATGATGTGATTTCATTAATGAGAAATGAACCAAAACTTCAAAGCTCACAGTCATGTAACCCCTTAGATCAGGGTTTGAGGTCCATACAAGGTGGCCCTTGAGATGCCAGGAGGAATGTTGCTTTCTTCCCAATCACAAAATGTGATTCCACCACAAGTAGCCGACAATCCAGTTTTTGGCAGCAACACTGCAGCGCTGTGATATTCTCAGCAATATTGAAGAAACGTGTAGGTTACTGAATGAATCACGTGGGAAAGCTCGAACGTTTGCTGCAACGTGGCATCTTGGAGCATCCCTAGGGCTGCTCCAGGGAGCAGGGTGCGACGGGTCTCATCTCTCAGCAGCTCTTGCAAAGCTGTATTCTGTGAGCACACGTGCGCTGGAGGGTTCTTGTCTCTTGGCACTCCAGCTCTTACCTGCCAGCTATGCTCTCTCTGTCATCCACCTGTGAGACTGTACTTCAAAATAAAACGCATTCACTGTTTAATGTTTGCTTACTCCATCCCACGGTCACTAAATACCCTGCAGAAGTGTTATGGTAAGAAAAGTGCAGACAAGAAAACTATAAATCATTTTAATGCCTGATTTTCTGGCTGAAATAGGAATTTGTTTGAACTTCTGGCTTTCATTTCGTATTTCGTATTTCTGTGCTGCACTCTCGCAAGAGCATTATTTTCATCTTTGAACTCTCCTGCTGCCCGTCCTCTTCATCTGCAGTGGACTACAGGACATACTTTGCTTGTAGGGACGTGATCTTTGGTTTGAGAGGTTCGTTTTGATATCCTGAAACAGTGCACTCTTGTGGTCTCCCAAGTAACATTATCGCATAATTTAGTCCACTTTCTCTGTATTGTCTGGGGAGGAAGAGCAAGGTTAAATCACCCTTATTGAAGAAACTCAAAAACCTTCCAGATTTCATCATTATGCTGCTGCCCAAACGACACGAGATGATGAAAATCAGCTTCAGCTTTCAGTCCTGGAAGCATTTCTTTTGCTCTTGCAAAAGCATTTGTTCGCGGTTGCAGGAACCAGACACTGACCTGGACTTTACAGCAGCACGACACTACACAACACGCACGTTACAAAAGAGCAAATGTGGCTTCCAGATACTGGTCCTCCAGTTCAGCACTGAGGGGGCTGGTGTGTGAGTATTCCGCCATCAGTCTCGTGGTACTGGGGTGGAGGGTTTGGAGGGGTTTAGGAATTTTTTTGTCAGCCTCCTTTTTTCTTTGTTCTTCTCCACATACTAATCCGGCGAATCAGGGGTGCTGCCATCAGCCTCCTGATTTTGTAGTTCTGGGGAGAGGGTTTGTGAATCGTTTTCCTCAATGCTTCATGAGTGTCTCTGCATTCAGAACAGTTTATTCAACTAATTTTTGTGCTGTTCCTGGGAGGTTTCCTTATCCAGTTGGAATCCAGGAAAGGATTTTTCCCTCTTTGGGAGGGGAGGTGAGAGCAGGCAGCGTGGCCGCAGGTGCTGTGTACCCAGGAGGCTGCGGTTTTTGGCTGCCCTGCCAGGCGGCAAACACAGCTCAGCCCACATCAGCTGGGTGGTAGGAACTGCGCAGAGCCCATCTGCAGCTGAGCCCGAGTGAGAGCCACGGACACAAGTGCAACGCTTCTGGGTGACCTTTCACAGTAAAAAGTAATTTGCACATAGAATTATCTTCATTTTACGGAGAGCAGAGCTGGGCCTCAGTAGTTTCAGGCCAAGTGTTTGGACCAGAATAACACAACAGACTAGTGCAGAAAGGCCAAAAGCCCCGGGGCTGTCTGTGTGCCAGCTCACGTCAGCTGCAGGGATGTGATATAACCCAGAGAGAAAAAGCTAATGCACAGAAAAGCACCAGAAACACCAAAGCCTGCAAAATCCAAATGCACCACAGTCCTCTGCACCCTATTGTACGTTTACAGCTGCACGCTGTAGTCCTCCCACGCAGACTGTAGTGCTGTGGTTAGGATCTTGTAGACAAGAGTAACAGTAGGTCACCACCCAGCTTCTGTAGACTGTAGGGCAAAACTCTACCCAGAGAGAAGGCAGATTCAGGTATTGCCAGCTCCAGCATTGCAGTCCCTCAGTACATGCCTGGCCTGAGCCTGGTGAGTCAAAAACTGTTGATGGATTCAAGGAAGGGATTAGCCAGAGTCTCCAAATGATGGCTGGAAACAACCCCTAGTTTGGGAAGACCTTAAACCCTGGAGAAGCGGAAGCTGGGAGGGATGGGGGAAGCACACAATTTGAAAAAGGGGGTTGTCAGCAGAGCAGGGCCTTGACCCAGCTCCCCATGGGGTCACACAACGATCCTGGCAGCCCAAGGGAAGGAGTAAGAGCAGTGGCTGGGGGCAGGAAGCTGGGCAGTGCAGAGCAGACCCATAGCCAAGGTCAGCTACACTGTGGTAGACTGCGCACACCAGTCATGTCCCTTTGCACTGCTCCTTTGGATGGTCCATGGGAAGCGGTTTCACGCACTCCCAAGCTGTCGTAAAGGAACCTGCTGTAACTCGGCTTGTTGTTACTCTACAGGGTCTCCATGTCTCCAGAGAAATCGCATGGTGGCTGATGAGCCTGCAGGACTTCTGTTAGCCAGAGTTACTGCAAGGCCATGGAGCCTGCTTGGAGGTTGTTGCCCCAGGCGTAATTTATGCAGGAATAGGTCTTTTTAGCAATTTCCCATGGTTTTTGCCCATATGCTTTTTGTCACAACCATGCCACAGACAACAGGAATACCTCAGTTAGGGATGTGGCAGGCTTTAAACACACATTTTTGCATCTCTGCAAATAGCCTACCCATTTCAAACATGAACTGCAAAGTCAACCAAGGGGTGCAGTCCAGTTCTGGGCTCCCCGGTTCAAGAAAGATGAGGAACTCCTAGAGAGCATCCAGAGGAGAGCAACAAAGATAATGAGGGGACTGGAGCATCCCCCCTATGAGGAAAGGCTGAGGGAGCTGGGCTTGTTTAGCCTGGAGAAGAGAAGGCTGAGAGGGGATCTCATCAATACTTACAAGTATCTTAAGGGTGGATGTCATGAGGACGGAGCCAGACTCTTCTCAGTGGTGCCCAGCGCCAGGACGAGGGGCAATGGGCACAAACTGAAGCAGAAGAGGTTCCAGTTGAAGGTGAGGAAGAACTTCTTGACTCGGAGGGTGACCAAGCCCTGGCCCAGGCTGCCCAGGGGGGCTGTGGAGTCTCCTTCTCTGGACATATTCAAACCCCCCCTGGACGATGTCCTGTGCCCCCTGCTCTGGGTGAGCCTGCTTTAGCAGGGGGGTTGGACTAGATGATCTCCCAAGGTCCCTTCCAACCCTTGCCATTCTGTGATTCTGTGCCTGGGTGGGACTTTCTGGCCTCCACAGGTGCAGCCACATGATGGTCATAAAGGTCGACCCCACCTTGGACCTCTGCATGGTGATGGAAAAGAGAGATGCAGTGAACTGCAACGGGGACAAAACTGAGCTTTTTAATTTTTTCTGCTCTCCCAGGGAAGGTCTGGCTCTGAAATCCTGGGAAGAAGGTCCTGATGAGAACGGAGACCTGAGCGTGTGATGTACACATGCAGGCAGGCCCTCGTGCCTCCAGTTTGCCTGCAGCAGAGTCTACCAGCAGCACAGTGAGAAGGCATTTGCAAAAAAAAAAAAAAAAAGAGAAAGTCTGAGATCTTTTGCCTGTCATTCCTGGGTCACTCCACGTTTAGCTTAATGCTTGTGGAGGGGAAGCACCAGGCTGAGAAAAGCCTGCAGTTAATGAACTGCTGTGTGGGGGTGATTGGCAGCTTGGCCATTCACCTCCTCAGCTGTTTGCAGGGGCTTAGGTTGAATGCAAACGACTTACCAGTCTTTCCTGACCATCGTTTGGTAAGGAGCAATTACAAAGGGGAACTGGCAGCTGTTTTTCATCCTGCTGTGAAAGCACCAGGGGAACTGGTGCCTCCATCCTCTCCCCATCCATCTCCAGTCATGTCCTTGGGTGGGAAGTGCCTCCTCTGCTCCCCTTGCCTTAGGAGCACTCTTGACTCCAGCCTGGATAAAGCATGGTGCCCCTAGAAGCATTTATTCTTGATCACCAAATCCTTTTTGTGGGCCACACGGTGACTTTCATTGGGCCCTGAATCCTGCAGCTGTGAGTTTAATTAACTACCACCTCATTGGTACGTCCTCCCCACCAGCCCCTGCTCAGCCTCAAAAGAACAGATTTGACCACGAACTTCCTCCAGCTTCAATATGGCCAGATCACGTTGACTTCAGCTGTTGGGTCCTTCTTCGTTTCTAACTAATTGAGCTCAGAATCAAACCTTGGTGCTTTTTCCATTCAAATCCATGGCATGGCAGATTTCCTGTAGGACAGCAAAATAACTTCCCTGCCTTTTGGAATAGAAGTTTTGGGTCATTATATTTTTTTTCTTGGTCCATTGGGAGTACACAGCACAGAATCCGAAGTCCAGAGTTTCATAACAAAGATGCAAGGAAATGTGTAATTATTGTCTAGAGAATTACATGATTATATTACAAAATGGAGATCTCCTTGTCATTAGCAAATCTCTTCATAGGCACTTTTTTACTGGGAAGCTTTGAAACTATTAGCATAATAAGCTGTTCCTCAAATCCTGATTGCTAATTAAAGCCATACATTATTGTCAGCTCCCCCATTGGTATGTGAGCTCATTTTTACCTCATTATAGTGTAATAAATGCTTCTTTTTCCTCGTCTTTTCTTTCTGTTTCCTTTTCCCTTCTTTTTTTTCTTGAAAAAACAAACTTGCAGAGAAGTTGCCACTACATAAAATTGGACTATTTATTTCCCTCTCTTCTGGAGAACTATGTGGTCTATTCTTCATATTTTTCACGTCTTTTCCACAAATGTAGGAAGCCCAATAGCTGTATTGACTGCTCCCAAAGATATCACACAGCTTTGGAGCTAATTAAAAGTCAGTCTCTGTGCAATTGCTGCGGAACAGGGTAAGCGCAACCAAAGTGAGCAGCAAAATACACAAAGATCTTGCTTTGAAACTCAACCCCAGAGCTACTCCGTGCAAATACTAAATGAGGAAGTTAGTCCAAAAAAAGCAAGAAAATGATGGTTGTTCTCCTCAGCACAGAGGCTATTTAAATAACTTGAGAGTCCCAGGAGGGTTCCATGACCCAAAATTATGGAGACAAAAGAAGATGTAAGATGTTAGACTACTACACAACTGGGACAGGCTGAGCGAGCGGAGCTGATCAGCATCTCCCTGCACTGACACTGCAGCCCAGTAACCATCACAGGAAGAGATCGTGAAACACCAGAGGAATGAGAAAAGACAACAAGAAACCATGAAGTGAAGGAAAGCCTAGTAAATATATACTGGGCAGGCTGGAAGTATTCTCCATCCCCTAAAGCTATATGCCTGCCCCACAGATGTATGCCAGAACATGCTCCCCTGGTGGCTACAGGCTGTCTTTAAACAAGAGCCTTGAGCTTCTTAGAGAGGAAATCGCCCCTTTATGGGTAAACGTGTTATGTTGGGATACAAATTTAACATAAAGGTGAAATCCTTGCAAAGGAGTCTGAGCCTCCTGTGAGACAAGTGAGCTACAGAACATTAACAGTGCTAATGAGTAGAGAATTGACTTCTCTGCTCCTAACAGCAATGCACCACTCATGTATGGGATGCCCCAGCACTCACTTGTATTGTGGCCCTCTCCTACATCTGCTCACCGACCAAGAGAGAATCGTCAGGCTGTCTTAGGAGTCCCACACCACAGTGAGCGTGAGGAATACTGGCATTCCCCATCCCCATTCTTGACAACCGCTATCCTCTTTGTTGGAGACCCATTCCTCAGACATCATTGCAGCTTGTGGCTTGGGATTATTTTCTGAATAAGAGTGGGAAATCCATAGGGACATCCCTCATTTTTATTGGCATGAGTTCTTTTGGTGGTGGCTTTAGCTGGGGAGAAGTGAAGCTGGGAATCACCCTGCAAGGTCCTACAGGAAGAAGAAAGCTCTTGTTCTGTGCCTGTTGTCATTAGACCCCCAAACATAAACAGATGGAAAACTGTGCCATTTACTGAAAATGACACAGTTTAGCTCCAGAACAACCCCACGCTCATTCGAATTTGTAATCTCAGGCATGGAGATTTTTGTGTTTGAATGCAGACATTTCATGTTCCTGTGTTACTCTATTAAATAACTTCGGAGGAGCAAAATGAAAAGCCTTTTAGGGTCTCTTCTCAAAAAAACATACTGGAAGCCCCCACCGAGGGCTGATGCCTCTTGGAGGAGGGAGGATTGCCTCTTGTGACTTGCAGATCCTGTACAAAATATACCCCTGAAAAAATGAAATTCACATCAGAACTTAACTCATTTTGAACCCCCAGGTAAATCTCAATTTGAACATAAAAAACTGACACATGTTACATTTTACGCAGGAGGGAATGGTGATGCTTCTTGAGGGGACTAGGAGGGTTATGCATGAAGGAGAGAATGAAAATTAATTGAAATGGTTTCCAACCTGGGGGCCTCCTCAGAAAGGCTCCATTCATCAGTGAAGCAATAGAGACAGACTCTTTGAAGTAATCCCTAAAGATTAAATGCTCAAGAGGAACAATATAGATGCTATAATGAAAATTTGTTTGACCTGAGCAAGGGAAATTCCACAGGAGAGGGTGGGTCAGCAATGGAGGCTTGGGCCAGGGTGAACTGGTAATCTCAACACCGGTCAACACCGGTCATCTCCAAGGCCTTGGTAAGATGTCGTCCTGGGCTGTCCTCTGCTGTGATCCCCACTCCATCATCTGTAACGCCTCTTTGGCCAATGTCCTGTAACGCACCCTGGTGTGCTCCTGCATCTCTGCTATTCCTAACGTCAAGAGGCTCTTTCCAACCAGTATCAAATGAGTTCTCCAAGCACAGCTCCTCTTCTCCCTTGGCCTACAAGAGAGTGTTTCCAGTGCCTGGAGATGGCCTATATCATATGTGCAATTCATCTCTCCTAACCTGGGTGCTAAAAGATAGAGAACTTGGCTCCAGAAGGAATGTCAGACTTAGGCACTAGGCTTTGAGATGTTGGTAGCTGATATAAGGTGTGCATCCTTAATAACGTTGACGGAATTACAAGGGGTCACATCTGGATGTTTAAATGCCTGAATATTGTGCGTTCAGTCCTGATGAGAGGCCGCAATCCAGCTACCAAGCCACTGGGACCCCGCAACCCGTAACTCCTGCTGAGTGAGACTGAGCGACAGGCTCAGCCCTGTGTTTTCCCAATTCCTGGATCTCACAAAAAGTTAACACAGTTTCCACAGAAAGGAACATCCCAGCCAAAAACAAACAAAGGTTCGGGAGTCTCTCCTTGGTCATTGGGAATGACTCTTCTATGGCAGAGCAGGAATCAGCGCTAGATCTTTACTGTCCTGAGGCTAAATACTCATCCCATTCACAGCAGTGTTCCTCAGGCATTAATTAATGCCAGATTATCTAAAAGCTGCGATCCCACTTCAGTGCTTAATAGAAGATCCTTGATTGGTACCCAGTGAGGCTTTTGGGCCATGAATCCCACCCCACCTGCCATTCTGAACATGCTGCCTAAACCATGGTGGACATCCAAGGCAAACCTCTGTCCCAGGGTCTCCCGTTAGACAGATCAGGACCACTCCCACCCAGGGCACCCTCTCTCCCATCCCGTTTGGGGTACCAGTATCCCACGCAGCTCCAGGGTAACAGTTCTTCTCCAGTGGACTAAAAAGTGATGCTCAGCTCCATAAGTGATGCTCAGCTGCGGTACCCCAGGATAAGCTAGGGATGACAGCAGTGCCCTGTTTCTCAAGGGGGCTATGAGGCTGCACACATTTGCAAGCCTGGGACATGCTCAGCAATGTGGGGAAAGAAGACACAAGTTGTGCTTAGACCCTAAAACAAAAGCAGAGGAGCCCCACTTACTCTGAGAAATGCCAACAATGCAGTGTGTTTTTATTTCACTTCCTCACCTCACCAAATTAAATTAATTAAAAAGCATTAACTGGAGTTATAAATCTTTGAGTAATTATTATCTCAATAATAATAAATTGATTAATGGCTGCAATAAGAATTATAATAATTATTATTAAAATTTATACCATCCTGTTATTACTAATACTTATTAAATGCCTGCTAATAGGTGGAATAGGATCATTGAGCCTTCCCTTTGAGGAGTCAGGAAAGTGATAGAAAAGACAAAGTTGTCAGGAGCCATGGGACTGACTCCTTGTGGGTGCCCTTCACTCCAGGCCTCTCCTGACCTCGGTGCTGCAGTTTGCTGCAGAGAATGGTGGGGAGTCCACTTAGAGGACCAAGATATATGTGACACAAGAGGGCAAGGACCCTGCTACCCAGTCATTAGTGAGACCTTTCTCAGTGCACTCCATGCTCTTGGGGTTTCAGCAAATTGCTTTTATTAAGAATCATCGAACAGAATCACAGAATCATTTAGGTTGGAAAGACCTTTAAGATCATCAAGCCCAACCATTACCCTAACCCTGCCATCCCACCACTAAACCCTGTCCCTAAGCACCTCGTACACCTCGGGGCAGCCCATTCCAGTGCTTGAGAACCCTTTCGGGGAAGAAATTTTTCCTGATGTCCAACCTAAACCTGCCCTGGCGCAACTTGAGGCCGTAAGTTTTGTTCTCCAAGAAGGCTTGGCTGACCTTGGAAGCGATCTAGTGAAATGCAGAGGGACTCTTCCAGGCAATGCTCTAGGCATGTTCAGAATTCCACCAGATGGCAAAACCTCCCAGTATGGAGTCTGTTTGGGGTGGGGAGGGTGTTTCTGGAGATTTTAAGTAAATGAGAAATGCACTGGGTTTGTTTCTTTAGCAAACAGTTACAAACAAGTTGCTCTGAAGGCAGAGGCACCACTGAAGCTTGCAGTCACATGGGATTGTGCACTTTGTCTCCTGTTCCCACCAAGGTCCCCCTTGGATGTCTGTGCTGGGCTGAAGGCAGCAGTGCCACAGCTTACCTGGAACAGTTCCTCAAGGCCAGGGCAGACTGTAGGGTGGCATGAAGACATGCACATTGAAGCTGGTACACCTCCTTGGGAGAGAACTTCTTCTGAAGCAGAAGAGTTTTAAACCAGAGTGGTGTTTGAAAGAGCACGCCCCCAGCCTGCATCCTAAAGCCATCCTTCTGCATAACCCAAATCAGGCCCTCACCATGAAACTGCTGCTCTGGGTTTTAGTCCTTCCTCTACCACGGTCTTGTTCTGTCATACATCAGGAACAAGAGTGTAAATCAACATTTCACTGCAGCTTTTTGCTCCTTCCTATATTGTTTTAAATCATTGTACCCAAGGCATCAGCTGGAAATCAAACTGTATCTCTTTAAGTGGACTTCTGCTGAAGACCCAGAAACCTGGCAACTTCTTGAGGCAATTAGCTCAAAACTAGGGAGTTAAGAATGTCGACAGTGAAAGGAACCCTGATATGATGATTTTATAGTTGATATTTAACAACATTCCTAAAATACGTGAAGGGGCACAGTGATACAGTGTCATAGTGGAAGTCCCATGAAAGGTAAATTGTGGAGCCTCCAAAAGGCTATAGGATGAAAACCCAAGGAGCCATTATTTGCTTTTTGATAAATTGCAGGTGTCCTCTCAGCACTTTTAGCAGTCAGCTCAGGTGTCCATTTCACCCCCTGTCATTCTTTGCATGAAAGGACAACTTCTTTACCTCATTTGCCCATGTTAAAAAAGCTGTATTAAAAACATACGTGGCACAGTTCAAATAATGATCAAAAACTGGTATTTGTATCATTCGCACTGTAAAATACCGGTCAGTTGTCCCTTCCTTTCTTTGGATATCCTGTGCGCATGGAAGGTGGAGAAGTTAAGGCCAAGTCCAGCTGGTCCAGTAGACTCTTTATGGTCTTAACTTTTGTTTGTGGATCAAGTGGCTTTTCCACCTCTCTTGATTCCTGCATTTTCTGAGCAGGCTGAGATCTTCACCCTGTGCAGAAGGAGATGGAAAGCACAAACATCACACTGTGAACTTCGAGACTTCAACAACTGCCACTGAAAGGCCAGACATTGAGCACACTGGAGAGAGCCAAATAAGACACCAACTGCCTTGTAGCGAAAAGAAAAGAGCACGTTTATACACCTTTAAAGAAAAATGAAGCCCTGTTGGCATTATAGAGGCATCATTTTTCTTGCAGTGCAATATTTCATGGTATCATACTACCTTCATTACCCTTTTCTATTTTATCAGCATATGCCTGTCACTAAAAACAAAACTGAGCCCTGAGAAAGGCTACAGAAGAGTCATATTTGCCAGTCGGTGTTATTTCAGTAATAGCAGCATATCCAGCAGCATTCATAATGCAGCCCTTGTTCCCACTGGTTTTGTGAATGTCCAGGCTAACACCTCCGACCTGTGCAGGTGCTGGTTTTCCCTGGGACTTTCACCTCCATATTTCAGCACCCCTTTCAGGTAGGTAAGGAGACAGCCAGTCCTGAATGCTGCAGAATGCGCAGCATCTGCAGATCTCTGCAGAGTTATATTTGGTTTTATTCTTTTTTTTTTTTTAAATAGATTGCCAAGTAACTCTCCAGTGACCTAAGGTGATAATCTCCTACCAGACAGCCATGGCTGCTATCCCTACTTGAACTAGGGCCATCCCAGGACCAAAGAAATGGGAGATATTTCTGACTTGTGCAAACATTTGCCAAGACCAAATAAGCCTGTTTCAGCTTTCATTTCCTCCTGAGAAGCTCAAGATGACTGCTGTAAAGGTTTAGGGCAACCACACATAGACACATCCCCAGAGCTGAGTCCTCCACCCTTCTCTCCAGAAGCCCATGTCTCTGCTGCCATGTCGTCACTGCCTATTTTCATATGCTGTCCTCAGGCTGAAGACACTATCTAACATGGAACCACAGGGCAAATCCTTTCGTTTCTGGTGGCACTGGGGAACCCATGCTGCTGCAGAACTTGAGAAGGGAGGAAAGTTGAGGACAACTCAAAAAAAAACAGGAGAAAGAAGAAAATGAGTGAATGACAGATGAATCTAGACCTCTGCTTTCTCCCACAGGTGACATCAGCAGAACACAACATCTACAAGACCCACCCTAAACAGAGGTTTCCTACAGGGCTGGATGGACCACAGTGGCTAGGCCATCAAAAGAATTACAGAATCATAGAATCATAGAACAGTCATCTAGTTCCAACCCCCCTGTCATGGATAGGAATACCTTCTACTAGGTCAGGTTCCTCAAGCCAAAGAGACAAGTGGTTGTCTAAGGTCAGCTGGAGGGTCTTCAGGACTGGCACAGGCTTCACAAAGAGACAACTGTTACGAGCATTCATATTGATCTCCCAAGGCAACCCCATTCATTTTGGGCTCCAAAAGACAGTTAATCTTAGTTAAGAATAAATACGCTCAATTATAGGAAAGGAAAAAATAGCAGTGTGTTTATTGTGAGGAAATCGAAAGTAATTACTCTGGAAAAAGTTATGTTGGGGCCTGGAAGCGCAATACATTAGCTGTCATGGCTTTTAAAGCAGTCGGCAAAGATCATTCCAGCACATCCCTCCCTGTGAAAGACTGGAGGAGCAGTAAAGAGGTACAAAACAATCCTGCTTGGACCTGATGGTCTTTTTCATACCTCAGTCCCCCACTTTGTCTTGGGACTTATGGCAGGAGGACCGGTGCTGTCTCTCCAAATTGCACCCAGGCTTTCTTTCCACACTCTCCTCCACGTCCCTCTGTATCAGCTGCCCAGACCAGTACTTCCTAGGGATCCCCAATCCCACAGCAGTCTCCTCTACTTTCTCCTGCACCTTTCCACCTCACTCTCCTGCTGAACGAACTGCTGCCTCCTGATCTCATGCCTGCCCTTTCCTCCTTGTAAGAATATGAATATTTCTGCTGCAGAGGCTCTGCTCACATAGTGTTAGATCAGCACAGCATCTTCCATCAGGGTGAAGGCTGGGAAGCTGAACCCCAAAGTGCAATGGGTGATCCAATACATCAGATCAACTCATTAACAGGTTATTTGCTTACTAATGAACTCCCTCAGGCCAGAGGGGCTATAGGGAGCCCCCTCCCACTGTCTCACTTGCCATGGCAGCTCTCAGGGAGAGCTGCACTGCTTGGGCAAAGGAAGACCTTGAGACCTCGAGACCTCTGCTTGGGCAGAGGAAGGCCCCTGAGTACCTGGGGGACTGAGATGGGGAGCTGGACAGTGGTGCACTCTCCTAGGTCTCCTAATGATATCTCACTCATTAGGCTCATGTTATGAGCCTGTTCCCTTAAAGTGACCCTGAGTTCACACTAGGATGAAAGAAAAGCCAAGAGGAATATTTGTCTGCCAAATTCAAAATATATGGCACAATTATCTTGGATAGTGAAGAGATAGAAGGCCATGGGTAGCTGGGCTGAAGCTAGTTTATATTTGTCTCCCACTTCATGAGCTGCACGCAGGTGCACTCAAGAGCGACATACTCACTTGGAGTCCCTACTGGAGTGTGTTGGGACGGTTACGTCCCCAGCCTGTCCTCATGGAAGGCATTTCTATACTAGAGACCCTTCTGTTTAATACTATAGGCCCATCCTGGAGATTTATCCAAACTGGACCCTCTGACACATTCACCATCCCCACCTCTCTACCTCCCACCATCCCAGTTACTTCCCTGCAGTAAGGAAGATTTGCCTTCTCTGTGTCTACAACATCTTCTGCTCTCGCTGGCTTTGAATGTGCCAGTGTCCCTTGAGCTCGAGCTGCTGCACTTCTTATTTGCTCTCAAAACAGTAAGTTAAGACTATTTCCATGCTTTAGTAAGCTCTCAGCAAACTGTCAAAGAAAAACATCCTTTCCAGCAGTTGCAGTAACCTTTAAATTGCTTTAAACTGTTTGCAACCACTTGAAACTGCAAGGAAATGGCAATGCTGATGTTTTAGCACCCATCTGCCACACAGCAAGGGCCTTCAGGAGCTTTTGCTACCATCCAACACCACCACCACTTCCCCAGCGTAGGTCATGGTCCACAGCTGTGTCGTCACCCTGTGGTGGAGTCCAGATTTGTTTCTAACAGAGACTGCGAGAAGTTTGTTTGGAGAGCTTTGAACCCCTTGGTGAGAGTCCCAAATGCACAATATTTGAATCTGTGTGTGATAGCCCCTGTCTGCCACCAAGCTCTAGGTACCAATGTGCTCATGAACGGTGGTTCCCTGTCCAATTCCCAGTGCTGACCTGAGACCATATACCCACCATCCTATGGGCAGATTCATAAAAGTAGCTGAGAAGCATTTTGAGCATAACTCCTCTTTTCAGTTGTCTCATGCAAGTCCTTCGCAAATAAATGTATTCTCCTTTCTCTTCAGGCCACTTGACAACACTTGTAAGATAAAGTCTTCTCAACGTACCCATCAATCGCTCAGGATAACATCTGCATATTAGCATTTCACACTTTGACTTCCTCTAGGTTTTCTCAAATTTCTGCTTCAGAACTTGGCTTTAAAATAATTACAGGAGGGGCTGCCTTCATTCTCCACCCACTGTGGCACAGCCAGCATGCACCACATGAAGTAAAAGAAACCCCACAGGTAGTAAGGCCAGGAAGACCGCCATGACCTATAAATGCTCTTCCAGGGTATTGTCTGAGTGTGTTCTTCTTGAAGTTTACTATCTGTAGCAAAATTAGACCAGTTCTTTTAAAAAAAGAGCAAAGGCTGAACTGAAAAATGTACAATCTTGGTGAACTCAAAACAGCCTTTGTGGTGATGAATTAACCCACATTTGCCTCAGCTCTTTCTCTTCAATATCTCTTCCTTGTGTGAGGCACCTCTGCACTGATCCAAGTCCCTGCTGTGCATCCCATAAGGATGATGAGGGTGAACCATTATCTGAGAAACACGTTCAATCCCTGTCGGCTATCATATCACTAGAGTGCAAATAGTCTTATAAGCCATCAAAAAAATCAACTCCCCCCTGTGTCGTGGTTTAACCCCAGCCAGCAGCTAAGCCCTATCCAGCCACTTGCTCACTCCACCCCAGCGGGATCGGGGAGAGAATTGGAAGAGTAAAAGTGAGAAAGCTCGTGGGGTGAGATAAAGACGATTTAATAGGGAAAGCAAAAGCCGCGTGTGCAAGCAAAGCAGCACAAGGGATTCCCACGGGCAGGTGGGTGCTCAGCCATCCCCAGGACACCATGAGGCTTATATTCAAACCCACTGCCTCTAAGGGGGTGGAGGACCTCCAAAGCCCTGCCTTAAGAAGAGCCATGCGCTCACTCCTGACCCTCCTGAGTGGGAGAGCAACAGCCAAGGGCCCCCCAGGCATTCAGGCAGAGGCATTTGTGAAGTCCCCTCCAACCCACCTCCTTGCTCCTTCCCCCCGGGCCACATCCCCTGCTCTGCTCTCCAGACAGTCTCCAGGAACGTAGGAGCCAGGTGCCACAGCCTCTTTACTGAACTATTTCCTTGTTTTACATTAAACAGTGACAATTATCCTGTCTACGAGCTCTAATCAGCAGCACACAGACACATCCCACCCTTACTTGCTTCCCCTTCAGGGGTGTGGGGTTGCTATCCATCAGCCTGGAAAGCAAGAGGTAGGTGCCGTTATCCTCAGCTCCAGTTTTCTTTGTTAGGGCTGGCAACAACGGCTGATGTGCTCTGTCCCATTGCTGGCATGTGCCGGGCATGTCTGGGAAACTGGGTCCCTCGAGGGATATCTGTAAACCTTTGGGGTCTTTCCACCTGGTCACCACCCCTCTCTGTATCTAAACAAGGAAAATGGTTCCCCCCAGCGCTTCTGTGCTGTGGAGATGTTCAGACTCCTGGCGAGGTCTGCAGTCAAGAACTTGTCCAGCAAATGCATTTAGCAGTATCTGCCACCGCAATGTTCTGTATCACAATGTAGAAACCTCTATCCCAACTAGTTATTCTGGTGGATCTCATTTGCATTTCTCCCACAAGACAACGCTGTAAATAGCAAGTACTGCCCAGATGAGTATTGTATCAACACAGTGCTATTTGTCCCATCAAAAAGAAAACCTGTTAGTCACACCCAATTTCCTATAAACCAGTGTCAATCGTCCATTACTATTATTATTATTAGCCTTCCTTTAACTCTGCATTACTCAGCTGCCCTGGTGCTCATTGAGGTTTTCCCCATGGATGAAGTTACCTGTAGCAGTCATTTAGCCTTTCTCCCAGCTCTTTGGAGCTTCCCCCTTGCTTTGTGTTTACTGGAAATCTCCATCAGTGTTTCAGAGAATTCCTCAGCCAGATCTTTTTAAAGCCTTTGATGCAATTATCTGGATACGCTGATTTTGAAACAACTCCATTTAGCTATCACTGTTAAACAACCCCTTTACACTCATCCCTATTCAGACAGTGACTATCATCATCATTTTACTTTTTCAAAACACAGCTGGAGAAATGCCTTCTCTCCCAGTGCACTGGTTGGGTCCGACTGTTCCCCACAGCAGAGCTGTGCTGCAGGTAGGTTCTCCTGCTCTCCCTCTGCAGAGGAGATACCTGTGCTTGGCGAGGGACTGTCCCACAGCATCTCACTGGTGTCATCTTCCATCCTCACAACCCAAAGACCAAAAATAAAGGCAAAAGCAGACAGGATTTGGTCCCATGTGGACCAAAACTGAAGGATAGGTGGGCGGAGGCGGCACTTCTTGGAGGAGAGCAGAGCTCTGTCTCTGTCACTCCTTGAACACCTCCATCCCGGTGTTTGAAAGCAATATACCCACGTTCATAACGAAGGGCTCCTAGAGGTCTGAAAGCGATCGCTGAGGAGGTAGGGTCTGGGAGCAGGCGGCCACGCACGTTCAGTGCTTGCTGCTGGGAAGACAAATCCCAGCTGGCGGTCCTGCCTGTGATGTTAAGGGTTTGTGTCTTTAATGAATGTGGCAGCTGAACACTACAAAATTTCACTTGTGTTGAGAAAAAAAAAAACAAACAGGCGGTTTTGTGGGCACAATATCGTCCTGCTTTAAGGGAGCTGCCAGGTTACCCACAGGTTGGGAAGCACGGCAAGAGAAATCTTTTCAGAGCTAAACCATCACAGCACACCTTGCAGGTCATTTATTCACAGCTCACATCGCCAACAAAACCGAGCGCAGCAGCAGCAGACACAAAGCGATACGGCAGCTATGGCCACCGTTGAGTCATGCCGCTGTTACAGACCTGATTTAGAGCCGTGCTGATGGAAAGCAGGAGCAGTGCCCGGCTCTGCGCTTTGCACAGGCACTGCAGGTAGAGCAGGGCTCCGTGCCGTATCTCGTATCACGCAGTCTTGAGCAAGGGGAACGTACAATCGGGAACAACACAGGTTGGAGGGGAGCTCAGGAGATCTCAACCTCCTGCTTAAAGCAGGGTGAACATTGAATTCAGACAAGGTTGATCAAGGTTTTGAAATTACGGAGCCTAATAATATAGCTTTGAAGGTGCCAATGCGCTGAACCAGCGCCTTCTGAAGATAGTGAACTGTTAATATAGCAGCAAGTCCCTTTCAGGAAGATCCCATAGGAATGGTCTTTCTGCAGGACAGACAGATTTGGGACAGACAGGGCTGGAACAGCAGCTATGATCAGCATTTAGGAACAGTGCAGAAACAGGATGAAGTGATAAATTAGTAAGGTGCCATGCTTGCTGCGAGGAGCTATTCCACTGCAAAGACGCATTCATAAAGCATGAAAATAGTATCGCTGTGTGGTATTAGTGTCACTGGTGAGACGGTTAGTTATGGAAATATGCGACTGGGAAACGCCAGAACACCTACACAAGGCTTCTGTGAATGAAAGTGTACATAAAGGCTGTAATAGCATTTTCTTTCAATCTAAAGCTGTGTTGTCCCCCCCAGTTAGGCAATGCAATTGCCTCATTTGTCATGCTAACATAAACATACCTTACTGTATAGTTCATGTAAGCCTGTACGTTTAAATCGCATTGCCGCAGGAGCTGGTCATCCCCCTTGGCAGCATCAACACGCTGGAGCGATAACGCACAGTGCCAATATTCCCCTTCGTCATGAGGGGGTCTTGGAGTATTGAATCAAAACTGCAGGCCAACTCAGCAGCTCGCCGCTACCCGAATGCGTACACTTACAATTCCTTAAATTGTGGCGCTTTTTGAACACAGATTACTTGCAGTCACTCCTCTGAAGAATGAACTCTAGGGCTGCTTGCATGCAGGAGAACGGCGTCTCTCTTGAACAGTGCTCCTGCCTTGCGTAGCCTCTGGATCTACAGCTGAAGTCCATTTGCTGGCCACATCGCCGCTGGGTGCAAAGCTTCGGCCATGCATGTGCTGTTCCAGCAGAGCCCTCTGACTCCTGCTCTGGTGACAGTACTGATGAAACCGTTGGCCATACGGATGAGTTCGTCCACCAAACCAAAATCCAAATTAATTGGCACCCATAGTATAGACATTATGCTGACTGCTCCTTTCAGTACAAGATTAAAATCTGTTAGTGGGTGATGCCTTTGGAGAAACTCAACTTCTTCATGTGTCTCTCTAACAGGGTGGCAGAGGCAGAACTCTGAATGGACCTTGAGGAGCTCAGCGGGTCCACATGGATTGACCACCATGCTTTTCCACATACTGAAGCAGTATTTTTGCAAGGGTGGCAGAGTTCTTACTGCATTGATTATATGTTTCCATATGCTACAGAGCTATGCATCAGCACTCAAGACCCAAGGTCTTCTGGAGACCACTTTTGTGTTCAAAAAAACCCCTGAAGCCCCAGAAAATATCTTGCAGACTTTACTAAGGTGCATCAGAAGAGTAGATTTGGGGTTCAACATGACCAGACGGTCTTTCAGGAGGACAAATGTCTTCTCCTGGATGTAAACATTTCCAGCAGAAGGAAAAATTCTTGTCTGTCAATGCATTTCCTTAGAATTTAAAATTTTCCTGGGAGAGAGACATGTCAGTCCTCACTGCACCATCCTCAGACCACCAGAGATGGCACATCAGAGCCCATCACCCACCCAAGGGCGAGAGCGTGGGGACCAGGGAGAAGCCAGCAGAGCTCCCCAGGGTCACAGAAATGAACCTGGAGCTGGAACATGGTCACGCACAGCAATGGCAGAGCTGGGGCCACATTTAAAAAGAAATAGAAGACAGCCAGCAATCCCCGCTGGTCGTAAATCACTGTGGGGTTTATTGTGGAGAAAGCAGCCAGAACAGAACGCTGTAACTGTGAGTAACGCACAGCCAGAGAAAATGATCCCGCCGGCACAGCGCCGTTGGACCGACTGCTTGTGCTTGGCTGGCTCAGATCCAGAATGGCACTGGGTGGTTTGGCACTCGCATGGAGGCGCGCTATGGGGAAGAGGGGCACAAGGAAGAAACTATTCTATTCTATTCTATTCTATTCTATTCTATTCTATTCTATTCTATGCTACTCTACTCTATTCTATTCTATTCTATTCTATTCTATTCTATTCTATTCTATTCTATTCTAT
>JADKXX010010762.1:0-23322 GCA_017310255.1 Butorides virescens
ATTCTATTCTATTCTATTCTATTCTATTCTATTCTATTCTATTCTATCATAACATTGCCCAGGGAAGAGGTCAAGTCCCCATCCCTGGGGGTATTTAAAAGCTGGGCAGCCGAGGTGCTTAGGGCCAGGGTTTAGTGGTGGCAGGGTTAGGGTAATGGTTGGGCTTGGTGATCTTAAAGGGCTTTTCCAACCTAAACAATTTGATTTGATTCGATTCGATTCTACTCTATTCTATTCTATGAAACAGGAGGACGTCCCTTGTTTTGAAGAAGATTGCAGGAGGATAACCCTTACTTCCTGGCAAGGGGCCGCTAGCCCAAATGACCACCAGCCAAAGGGGTCACCAGCCCATCCTCCCCTCACAGCTGCATATAAAACCAACTGCAAATTTTATTAATATTTAAGCATGCAATTACTAATTACATCACTGGAAGCAGTGAAAATTTAGCATAAAAATTAAACACAGCACAGGGGAATATCAACCACATGGATCAGGTTAACTCATATTTATTCCTGGTTTCTATGTTTACACAGTCTTTCCTCAACATTTCTTTTAATTCTACCTCTTCCTTTACCCCCATCTTGCTCTGCTTGCTGCCTTGCTGCTTTTAGACGAGCAAGCAGAATACTGCAGAAAAGTTTCTTTGCTTCAGCTCTCACCAGCCAAAGAAGTGAAGCTGCTGTAGAAATGTCAGTAAAATAGGACAGTGCTTGTTTTTTAAAATAGGCACAGATGCTGAGGAAGAAAGGTTTTGAGGTATGGGCCTGAAGTCACACCGAAAAGCTGTGGTGAGCAGGAAGAGAGCCAAGGAGCCTCAGATCTTTGTCAGCATGTTCTCTGTCTTTTAACCGTAGTTGGAATATTCCCTTTACATCCCTCTTCTAGTCTAGGGTTGACTGTACCTGCTGGGTTTGAGGAGGAAAGAGGGGAAAAGATGCACAGCCCTGGGAGGGAGCTGCCTGGTACTGGCCAGCTTGTCCCAGAGGAACCCTCAGTCCAAACCCATCTGGGACTTTCACACCTAAGTGATGGTTGTTGCAGAGCAGCCTTTCCCCATGGTGGACGCTTCTTGGGTGGGCCACCTGCACCCTTCCTTGGAGAAGCTGGGCAGTTGCACAGGGGCGATGATTTTTGTCCTTTGAACGTGACTGCACTGGTGTTTACTCCTCACCCTGATGGCTCTCCTGCAGCCAGGGAGCACAGCCGGCATCCTCGTCTTGCGGATATGAAGCTGAACCCAGCTGTTCAACTGCTTAATGGCTTCTTAAGTGATGAAGTGAGATCCTGTCTGGATGTCCAAGCACACATGACTCCTCCACATTTTCAGCAGGAAGAAATTACTCTTCAGTCTGCTAGCTGAGACTTGATAAATCAGATTAACCTGTCCCAGGGATGATGGATTGGTACTCCGGCTCTTGTACAACACTCTGAAGCAGGACTAGAATTTAGATGTCCCCAGGCCCCTGCAATGAGGAGCCACCTGCCTGTGCCCTGGCCGGGAAACCCACAGTCCTGATTTGTACAGGGGCTGAAATGGGGCTTGGGAGCATCTCCGCCACCACCGTGGGCACAGCTTGTAAGTCAACTGGAAGGGCAGTTCCCCAACAGTTGGAAAGGGCATGGCTGAAGCCACTCCCACAGAATTGAACATCATGTCCTTGGTTGAGCTTTAAATGACGGTATAAAACCTGGGGCAGCAGTGGCATGACCGAGTGAGCATTAGAAGAAATGGAGAGTCTTTCCTGGGTTCCCGTGGAGTCCGCTCTGTCAGGGTGCTCTTGCATCCCTTCTGCCCCAAGCCTCTCCACTGGAGGAACTTCAACAGCAGAATTTTGCAGGTAAACTCAGACATCCACGAAGCCCTGACCTGCCCAGCCCATCCACCACAACATGATTTCATGCAATGCTCAAAGGTATTGGTCAAGTGCCTGGGTACATCTGAAGGAATTTGGACTTCACAGGTCTGTCCTCAGGGGCAGCTGTAGGACTTTTCATGGTCATGGATTTCTCCCACATCCTGCCAAGAAGAGATGCATGAGCGAAATCAGTCAAGTTACCGATCTGAATATTACAGCTCATCATGCAAGCCATAATGACTGACAGCATGAACACCCAGCTGTGACGCTACAGCACGTATAGCAGTACAGCTAGCTCCAACTACCGTAAAGTTTGTGGGCTTTATCTCTCCCAAAGCACCTATGTGGGCTTTTGACCAATAAAGCTGGCTCACTAGAACATGAAAATCAAACGCTCAGCGTGCACGCTTTTTGGAAGAAAAATTGATGTGTGTAAATTATACCTTCTCCCAAATGCCACTCTCCTCCTTACTTGTGTCTGCCCAGCACTGTGGTTCAGAAAGGCCTGCACCAGTGAAAGAAGAGATTAACATCTTTTCAACCACGCAATAATGGTTCTTATACTAATAAAAACAAATCAGCAGATTTAATGTGCACATCTCACCAGCCGGTTGCCTTTTTAATATTACCAGGCATTAATCATTAGAGAATGATTTTTAAATAAGTTACCAGTGAGCAACTGGAGAATGGATGGAAGCATCTACATTAGTAAGAGATAACTATTTATTCAAAAGCTAAGTATATATCACCTATCTTTTGATAAACGATCTGCCTTTACCCTGAAATATTACGGTCACCAGGTGCCAGTAGAAAGCTCCTGTACAGGCTGCAATACCATTCCTGCAGGTTTTGGTAGTGAATTCAATGATTCAGCAAATGCAACAGTCCAGAGTCTCAGCTTGTGTTCGAACAAGGGCGGTTGCAGCTCCTCTGGCTTTTCCTGCTTTAAATTGCCCCTCCTCTTGAGGATCCCCCCTGAACTCCACACACCCCACTGTGATGGATGGTGGTTTTTTATTTGTTTGTGCTCTGGCTGCGGGTTCGTTTCCCTTAGGGAGTCTGGCCAGATCAGGCAGCTCTTGGAGGTGATGAGGAGGGGATGAAGAGAGGGATGCTTCTGCCCTGGGAGCAGCCGAGCACCAGGAGATGGAGGGCTCAAGGTTTTGGGGACAAGAGGCACAGCAGGGAGTGGGGAGCAAGTGAGACTGAGCAACCAGTGACAGGACCAAGGAGCAGAGAATAAAGCTAAGAAGTGGCACAAAAAAAGCCCTCCTAGAGCAGGCTGAGCTGTGCAGAGTTCACCACAAGCAGGAAAGCCCCAGCATTCCATGGAGCCAAGCCTGGGAGCAGGCAACCGCCCACAGGAAAGATGAAGATGTATACATAAACCTATTTCTATTCTTTTTCCTCTAGCTCCTTGGAGTTGTCTTTATTTATAAATTAAATATTAGAGGCTTTATTCTAAAAGACCTTGGGTTTTGGATGTAAAACCCTCTTCTGGCTTCTTCGGAGAGCTCTCTGTAAGAGAAGGTCCAGGCGGACTGACCACAGGGCTCTGTCAGATCCAAGACTCTCTCTTATCTGCACGGATTTTAATCTTTGGCCAGAAGGGCTAGGAAATTCTTCTTGTTCCTAAGATCAAGGGCCTGGTGTTCAAATTTCTGTCTCATTGTCCTCACAGAGGCTTCCTGGAGCTGTGTTAGGAGGTCACAGCATCAAACCACACACTCACAGCAGCGGATGGGAAACACCCCACGTCAAAGGAGAAACTGGATTAGCATGGGTAAGTCAGCACATGGACCCCATAAAAAACCAAAACTCTTCCTTCAACACGTTGCCCCTGGACAGCTCAACAAGAGTGGGGCCTGGAAACCATAAGCAGACTGAAAACTTACTGCTGCTTGCCTGGGGCATCAAAATTGGCTGCAGAATAAATTCGTGATGAAACCTCCAATCTACTGAAACCTCTGGGGCCAAACCAGTGGAAAGCAGAAAGCCATCGTGGCGGGAGTCAGCCCACAGGACTGCAGCAAGCTCCCCTGCAAATTATTGGCTCTGGGAGAGGATGGAGGAGCTCGTAGCTCAATGAAAGGTGAATGGCTTCATGCAGCAATATTTGGCTTCCAAGACTTTTTAACTTTTAGGATAAAAGCAAGTCTCAGTATGGTATAGAAGATGCCAACAGCTTACCAGATCTGCAGGAGCCAAGGAAGAAATGACCATAAAAAAAAGCCAGCAGGTGGTTCTCAAGGCAGATATCTTTCATTATCAGTCTACCAATCTTTCTGGGGCCGAATTTCAACCCATACATTAATAAAATCCCTGAGCTCCACCCCCTTAGCAAATTCAGCCAGCTGGTATTTTCCCACCCCACAATCTTTTGTGTGTCTTTGATACCAAACTTACGCGTTAAAAACTCAGGAGAATTGGGGGTTGGCTCTGCCCCTGTATGGTATTTACTCTCCAGGCTGTCACAGGTGTACAACGTTTCAGCAACTCACCCTTCTTTACTGTAAATGTGTTTTCAGTAAATTTAAGCAATTAATATTGAAGACAATCAATACTGCCGCCAATACATTTTTTTCAGGTACTGTAATAAGTATTGTGCTGGTAGCGTGGAGTTTATTGATCCATCCAAACCCCACTGTAGCCTTTGGAATAGTCTATGAAACAAGTAGCCCTTTCCTGAAAAGCATTTAAATGTAAAATGTAGGATTAGGTTTCCCTGTGATGAGTTTAGGGCTTTACCTTGGTGGAAAGCACACAGAGTTTCTGACTATATGGTATTCCAAATACGAAGGAAACTCTAAATGGATTCCATCAGCGCATACGAAATAAGAGGGTTTAAGTTACTGCCCCATGCTTTCTGAAAAAGACATGTTAATTGTCATCACATCCTGCGGTGTGGAGTTTTCCCTTGGGTACAGAGGGCATTTAATGACAAAATGGCAGGAGGTGGGGAGAGATGGTAAACTTGAAATAAACACCCCTGGCCACAGAATGCGTGTTGGTTCAGATTCAGTATCAGCTCCAGTAAAATCAAAATATGTGATGAAGACACAGGCGGCTGTAATTACTCAGTGAAACATTTCTGCTGGTCCCGAATTGCAGACTCATGGAGAGAGTTTTCTCTCATAAGGCAAGTCAAGGTCCCTGATGAAAACTCCTCCTGCACATTCTTCATGGTAGCTTTTGAAATGACCTCTGGATATTTGGTTCTGGGGAATTTCAAGAAATATTGAAAAGTGATGAATTGAAAAGCACCTGAAACTCCGTCAGACTTCTTTTGGATTTTGCATTTAATTGAATTTTATCCTGCATTGTCCCAAAGTGTCACTGAGATATGATGTGTCTTTTATAGCTTCTGCGAAGTGTTATCTTCCTGGAACAACAGAAAGTGTGAAAAGCCGCCGAGATAGGCTGTGTGTAGACACATTATTAAAAGCTCACCGCGCTTTCTGATCTATGTGCATTCCTACAAGTGGATGGGAGCACTGGTCCCACAGCCCATCCCAGCACCGAGTCTACTGCCAGTCACAGAGGTTTAAAATGAGATCAAGATTTCGCTCAGCACAAAGGCAATGCTCTCAGAGAGAAACGGGACGGTTTTTGCATCCTCTGTGTCACAGAATGAATAGGTGGGTAACACCCTTCTGGGGCATTGCAGCCCAGCCTTTGGGTTGAAGGAGGGTTAGGTTGACCAGGGAGGTAGGAGGCTGCTTTTACCGTTCTGCACCCTTTTCCCTTTCTTAGGTGACCTGTGCAATGTTAATAGCCGCACATCAGCAGCGGAGCAAATGGATCCTTTTCTGTTGTGAAAAAGATCTCTTCTATTCTATTCTACTCTATTCTATTCTATTCTATTCTATTCTATTCTATTCTATTCTATTCTATTCTACCTCTATTTCTATTTCTATTTGGGGATGATTTTATTCAGAGGCTGGGTTACTGATACTCTTCTGGGCTGTTAGTCCTTCTTCCATCACATAATAGGCAGTAGCCAGGACAAGAAATTCTGTTCCCTTTCCACAGACCCCGGTGTGATTTACCAACCATCCCTGCCAGCCTGCAGTGTGTACACACCACAGACCAAGGTGGGCAGTACCCCTTACTGGTGCACAGCCCAGCAAGGGGATGAAGGTCTGGATAGTCCTCTGAGATCAGACTGCAGCTGTAGCCTCTGAAGGGGAAGACCCGTCTTCATTGCCCACGTGTTTCCAGCTTGCTCCACCTGAAGGTACTCAGGTCTCAGCCAGGTGAGAAGCCACCTCTGCAGAGCCTGGAGTCTGGCACAGGAGAGCTGCTTGCTGCTGGCAGCCATGAGGACGGGTCCCTGGGGGAAGAAAGGGGGGTCCGGCTGGGGCACAGAGGTGCCGGACAGTCTGTGCAGCGAACAGCCTCTGCAAACAAGAATTGTGCCTTGGCTGCAGAGGAATGAAATCACAGCCACATCCCCAGCTGAGCTGCTGCCAAAACATCGTTTCCAAAATGGGCCCCCAGAGCTCCAGAAGTACAAAGCTGCATCGGTTGTTCTGGGGAGTAGTGACAAGAGCTGGCAGAGCTGCTGGGACCTGGTGCCAGGGAAGCAGTGGTTGCAACGCTCCCCTGACAGCGGTCACAGCACCTCTGCCAACCCCAGGCACCGGGCAGGGGGGTGGCAGATTAGGGGCTCTCCCTCGTCCCCAAGTGAGGCACGGCAAGCCACAGCTTTCACGCTCAGAGTCAGCACCGTCCAAATGAGCACGCAGCACCCGTGGTGTCCCCTGGTCCCTGCTGGTCCCCCACTGGAGATGTGTTTTGGACCTCTTTGGGGGAGCAGATGTGTGAGCAGCATGGGGAAGCTGGAGGGAGATGGGCAGACACTGTATGGGGGCATTGTGGGAGACACGGACAAAGAAGTCCTGGCTGGGAAGAAAGAGACCAGCAATCAGCAGTGCTGTTGAGAAAACTCATATCTCTTCTTCAGAAAGGGCACTGTTTTCATAGAATCATAGAATCATAGAATTGTTTAGGTTGGAAAAGACCTTTAAGATCACCAAGCCCAACCGTTCCCCTAACCCTGCCATCCCACCACTAAACCCTGGCCCTAAGCACCTCGGCTGCCCAGCTTTTAAATCCCCCCAGGGGTGGGGACTCGACCCCTTCCCTGGGCAGCCCCTTCCAGTGCCTGACAGCCCTTGCGGAGAAGGGATTTTTCCCAGCGTCCAACCTAAATCTGCCCTGGCACAACTTGAGGCCGTTTTCCCTTGTCCTATCCCACATACAGAGGCCCATGCACAACAGTTAGAGAGGGTGAAACTCCACAGCTGGGACCAGTGCGCACCCTGGTGCCCTGTTCAATGCCTGCCCTGACATCTTTTGCCCTTTCATAAGCATTGGCCCTGCGCATCTCCACGTCCCAATGCTGAGAGAGGAGATGGTGGTGCAGGCTGGGTCACCCCAAACCTCCCAGCCCTCCCACTACCCAGCAGGTCCCATTGGGGGTTACACAGGGCCAGGTCAAGGCAACCTGACCACGATGCATGAGGTCTCCCCTCCACCTGGCTCAGGAACGTACTGCAGGAGGTGAGGAGAGCAAGGGCTACAGCTCTTCATATGAGGCCAAAAAATCCAAATCAAGGAAACATCTGGTCCAATGAAAGGAAATGGGGGAGTGGTGAGATCTGGAGACAGTTCTGTACCTATAACCCCAGATGCTGAGGAGCGATATGAAGGCAATGCCTATCTGGAGGGGGTCAATGCAAGACACACAGCACGGCTTCCCATGGCTCCCTCGGTTACACCAGGAAACATCTCAGCTAGCGGCATGGTCTGATGCTGGCCTGGTGCTCTGTGGTGCAGTGAGGTGCAGTACAGGAGTCCCAGGCCAGCAGCAGCCTCTCTCCAGGTGAGTGATGATGTCTCCAACGCGGGCATCTCCATCCATGCACAGCACCCAGTTCCTTTTGGAGATAGTGGAGGCCAGAAGCACAACCTGGGATGGGCAGTGATGTACAAATCAGCACATCCTTTGTCATCTCAGGTGAATCATGTCCTAAACTCCACTGAGTATGGATACACAGGCGCCTATAGGAAGATCCCAGGATGGTTAGCTCAGATGTAGACACCTCCAAACCTGACACCAGAATTTCATACTCTTGGAGCCAAGTCCCACATTAAAAGAGGTACAATTCAGCGCCAAAACCCCCAGCTCAGCCCAGCTGTAGGGTGCTCACAAGAGCAGAAGCCAACAATGCCGGTGCTGCTCCAAGCCTGTATCTTCCTTCTTTCCTGAGTTCAACCCACATCCATCCCACTGCTGCTGTACGTTCCTGCCCCGCCGAGGAGCAAGGCAGAGATCATGAAGTACAGCTTCAATGTCCACCTGTTCACTAAACAGATAAATAATAACAATAAATCGGAGGGCATGCTCTTCCAGAATATTCTTTTTGTTGTAAACAAAGCCCCTGTTCTCAGAGACTGACAGAATTTTCTTTTTGCCTACTAGAAGCTGTATCCACAAAGGATTATCTTCCTGCTCTTGCACCCTATGACCAAATTGTTTTCTTAATTTGTCATATGCTGGTGCCTATAATTCCCTTTCTATTATTCTCTTGCCAGATGATCCTCTGCATGGGAAGGGTGTTACCAGCCAGAAACCTATGTCTGTTCTTCCCTAAGAAACGGGTGGTTGGATGTTTTCCTGGTTGTCTGAGCTGGGAAAGAGCTGCTTTCATCACTGAAAGGGTCTATTCACCCTGGACCGAGCACACAAGAGCATTTCCAGCTCAAGAATATTTTTAATTGGTTCCATTTCAGAAATTGGCCTGCACAGCTTTTGAAAGGGTCTTAATTCTTATTAATTTTCCCGATAGCAGATGTGGCCTTCTTTTGATGTGCAAATTTTAAACTATTTTTTCCCCCACTCGGCGTAGATAGGGATCTCTGGGAAATGAATATTATAGCAGTGCAGGGGGAAGGGAGGAACGGATAAGGAGGGACAGGCCGCGGTGTGAGTGTCGAGAGGAGAAGAAAGCACGCAGCAGCCAGGCAGAAGATGACTGATGGCTGGTTTAGAAATAAAGACAGCTATAACCACTGTGATTTTTGGTGTCTGCTGGGGGAGGAGGTGCACGGCTGCTCCCTGCTGTCCCCGGAGGGGCTGTGGCCATCCGGGTGCAGTCTGCTGGACACAGCCACATGTTGTTCACCAGTCCCTGCAACGTCTGCCAACTCCAGCATCTCCTGCACCCCCAGTGTCTACCTGGCCCACCATCAGCATGTCACGCCCAGAGGTATGGTCAAGGCTGAATGGTGGTCGCTGCCTCTAACTGGAGCTGTACGCCCACCCCTCATCGTCCAGCATGGGATAGAAGATACTCCCTTTTACCCAAGCTTTTAATTTATCGCTATTTCAGTCAGCAGTTCTGGGACCAGCATTACAGATCCAAGAGGCTGATATGTCCGAAGCTCTCCCTCTCCTCCCACCCTCACCCTCACCTCCATGCATGCACAGGTCCCCAGCCCCAAAATAGCCCTTAGATGTGGTGTGTTCTCAGGTAATGTTCTGGTCACCATCACTGGGCTCTCAGGAACCCAGAGTCCACCAGGCTCACCACAGTCCTACAAGCAAAACCAGTCTGCAGTAGGTACTTCACCCAGGAGGGGCTGTCTGCAGAAGAGACCACCTCTCCATGAGGCCAAGGTGACCGGGTGGTGGGGTGCTCAGGGAAAATCTGCTCTTGTGTAATTTGTCACAGGCACGGGGAAGCATCCAGAAGCAGCAGGGAGTTCAGACCAGCAATGACAGCCTGGGCTCTGCCCATGGCAGGCTATGGCGGTGGGGCCAAGGAGCAAGCTGCTGCTTGACGTGCTCTGTGACCTGGTTTCATGCATCCTTGGTGCTGCCTGGAGGACACCCGTGGCTAAGCTGTGGCACCTTCCACTGCTCCGTGAGCACCCAGCGTGTCATGAGGAGGCCATGGAGGAAGGATGCTGCTTCCCTATGGGGTCACAAGAAAGGAAACGGATGGTGTTCAGGTGATCCAGCTGTGCTACAAGCTAACGTGTGGTGAGTTCACACTTTCATGAGCCTTCTCCTCGAATGCTGGGTTTAGTGTTGGGCCCCTCACCCCCAGAAGGACATGGAGGGGCTGGAGCGTGACCAGAGAAGGGCAACAGAGCTGGGGAGGGGTCTGGAGCCCAAGGCTGATGCAGAGCGGCTGGGCAAGCTGGGGGTGTTCAGCCTGGAGCAGAGGAGGCTGAGGGGAGCCCTCATCGCTCCCTACCACTGCCTGAGCGGAGGGCGGAGCCGGGGGGGGTCGGTCTCTGCTCCCAGGGAATGGGCGATGGGATGAGAAAAAATGGCCTCAAGTTGCCCCAGGGAGGATTAGATTGGATATCAGGAAAAATCTCTTCATGGAAAGGGTTATTGGGCACTGGAAGGGACTGCCCAGGGAAGGGGTCGAGTCCCCCCCCTCGGGGTATTTAAAAGCTGGGCAGAGGAGGTGCTTAGGGCCAGGGTTTAGTGGTGGGACGACAGGATTAGAGGAACATTTGGACTTGAAGATCTTAAAGGTCTTTTCCAACCTAAACGATTCTACGGTTCTATGATTCTCTTTCCTCTATGTTCTGGGGCCCTCATATGAAGACAGACCTGAGCCTGAGTCTGTGCCACCTGCGTGCAAGGCAGGTCTGAAATCTAGCAACAGCTTGAGCAGATGTCCAGGCAGGAGCACAGGCACAACCATGGAGGTGCCCTCAATGCCTTGAGGGGCTAATGAGCTTCTGAGTGTCTGTGCACAAACCTTTTGGCTGCTGCAGGCTTTCCCCAAGGGATTGGGCAACAGAAACATTTTGGCTTTCGGAGGAAGCTTACCTGAAGCAACACCTCCAGCAGTTAAAGGCTGATGAGAAATTCCAGGTTTGGTCACTTATTTGGAAGAAAGGATGGTCTTCTTCTGGGAGGAAAGAAACTGAAGAAAACTCATTTGGAGGCAATGAATCACCATTCACAAATTTGGGAGGAGCTTGTGTTAGAAAAGGAAAGAAAGGATGAATAAAGAATAAAAAAAAAAAAAAAGCAATAGATCCAGAGTGATCTTTTAAACACTCATCAGCAATTTCTCTTTCATTTATTGGTTGAGTAGATTAATATGTTGTTGCCAATGAATTAAAATAGCTGTAAAACATTCTGTATGAGACGATCGTTATTTTTCCCTGTATGTCATCGTAACGGCCCGCATCTTTATGAACTACATCGGCTCTGCAGTCAACTGCATTGCACTTTCATTTGGCTCTCACCGGCACCCTCACACCCACCTCATTTTTTGTTCACTGCAGGGTACAGCCCCTCACTTCACAGGTATAAGCTCCTTTCGTTCTAGAAATATAACTTTGCATTTAGTGATATTAAAATACATGTTCACTGCAGCCCGTATTGTCAAGCAATTCAGTTCATTCAGTAAAAACCGACTTGTCCCTGTGCACCAATTTGTGTCACCTGCAAAATTCAAACGATGATTTAATATACGCTTGACTCTGGATCATTGACAAGGATTAAGACTTTCACAGCATCCTCCCAGGAACTCGTACCAACTTTGCAGAAGTTTATGACCTTTTTGGGACATTATATCCCCAGCAAACTATTTCAGTGAGGGGACTCAAAGATATCAAAGGGCTATATATCAAGTCAACCAGAAAAAAAAGCTATATGCAATTTGGGAAAGGCATACCCAACTTTACTATGAAAATTACTTCTGTCAGTTCTGCCCAGTGTGTGTGAGGAACCCAAAATGGTAGAGAAGCCATCCTCACTGCAATTCAGTTCTCACAGAAATATGTCGAAAGAATGCCACTTAAAATTTATACCATACAGTAAAATGATAAATCGAGAGCAATGCAATGGAGCTAACATGGAGAATTCAAGCTTGACCATAATATGGAACTTATGTAGAAAATAAAGCAGACAATAATAAATGCGAAATGGAAAGAATTGATTTTTTGGTTCAGAAGTTTTGCTTTAGAGCAAAACGCAGATGCCCAGCCCATCTCAAAAGAAACTTTACCTAATCCCACTCTGGAGTCAGCCTACTCTGCAGCACTGCCTGTATGGGCACATCCATAGCTCTGCAAGAGTTTTGCGTGGTATGGGAAGGAGATTCTGCAAGCCCAGGCAGGTGATGGGCATTTCCTATGCATCTTCTCCAAACCAGGACCAACCCATCAGAGAGAGCTGGCTGACCACAGGGCTCAGAGATATATTGGCAACCAGTAGCATCTAAATAAAAGGCAGCATGGCAAGGTTACAGCAGGAAAGACCAGTGCTCAGGAGGGACTTGCTCTTCCCAGGCTATTTGGAAGGGCTTTCCTCATGCACTTTCCTCTCTCCCCACTCCTGGATCCCAGCAGACCTGAGATTTGACTACACGCCTGCAGAAAGAAAAGGAAAGAGTGTTTGTAGCACATGCTTTGCTCCATTGCATCTGATAGACCAGCCCCAAAAATCATAGAATCATTTGGTTGGAAAAGACCTTTAAGATCATCAAGCCCAACCATACCTATTCACCACTAAACCCTGTCCCTAAGCACCTTGGCTGCCCAGCTTTTAAATACCCCCAGGGATGGAGACTCAACCCCTTCCCCAGGCAGCCCCTTCCAGTGCTTGACAGCCCTTTTGGTGAAGAAATTTTTCCCAATGTCCAATCTAAACCTCCCCTTGTGCAACTTGAGGCCATTTCCTCTTGTCCTACCAAGAGGAAATGGATATTTCTAGAAAGCTACACTGATAACCTGTCAGTGGAAGTAAAAAAGAGTGGCAGAAGAGACAGACGTTTCTGATGTTAGGAGGAAAATCATCTTCCCATCATCCTTACTGGAAGGTACGACCACCATCAAGTACCCTCCCTATCCAGCCCCCCATTGGATCATCCTCTCTCAATTCAAGGAAAGGAAAGCCACCAAGCATTGCCAATGCAACTTGAGGAAGCCAAGGGGTCATGGATAGAGAAGCTGGAGCCATGCCCATGGTTGTCTGGATGTGTCCCCTGGTGAGGGGTCCACAGGGCTGGCCACAGGGCTAGGGAGAGCCACAGACAGCTGGCTGGAGCAGGTCTTGGCCAGACTCCTGCTCATATTCCTCCACCTGAAGGAAGATGAAGGTTGCGGTTCCCAATGAGGAAGCAGCAGAATTTCTTGCCAAACCTCACATTCTGTTATTTCTTTGCTGGTGCTGATGTGGCAGCATCACTGGTGCGGGATACCATGACAGCTGGCAGGGAGGAAAACCCATCAGAAGGTCATCGTTAGTCCCTCACACTTTTCTTGCTTTCCCCCCTTGGGGGGGCCTGGAGTAGATTTTAACATTCTACATTTTAATGTGAAAATTCAGATTTTATGCAGTGAAAAATCCCCTGCATTTACTTGCTGTGAATGATGAAATGCAGGGGCTTTGTTTGCTTTTCGGCATCTCTCAGCAGCAGATTTCCCTAGCAACTTTGATGTGATGTCTGTGCGAGTTATTGGGGGTGGATTTTAGCACACAGAGAGGAGGTACAGTCATCTTTGACCAAATGTCTTTAATCAGGGTTACTAAGAAAGATAACAGAATCAGCTCCGTTTCTCCTGATAGCAACTCAGCCTGGAATGTTGCAAGCACGGAAAGCAGGGGAGTGGCAAATTTATCAGAAAAGTTATACCTAGGATGAGACAATGAAAGCAGAAATTGTTCAGTTATTGATCTCCCACCAAAATATGTGGGAGTAGACTAAGCCCAGACCCAAACCAGCTAAATTGGATTCAGAGTTCCCACTGGGATGGGCAGCCAGTTCACACAGGGGTCTTGCAGGCAGTGTGGGCACGGGCGGGGACGTGTCTGCAGGAAAAGGCCACCAGTGTCCATAGCAGATATTTTCATTGTAAAGTCACTGACCCCCCCACCAAAGTCCCACTACTCTCCCCAGGGGTTGGGGAGTAGGATGCTGGCAGGGGAGTGGGATGCTGGGATTCTCAGAGCTGCCCACCACGTGGCCAAACTCCGCACCCCCAGCTGCTCGCTCCCATGCAGGGCACCAGCTGCTGCCACCCATGGGTCTATCTTCCAGGACACAGCTTCCTCTCCATGAGGAGGAAGAGGAGGGCTTGAACTGTCTCAATAGGGAAAACACATCTCAGGTGCACTCATGGGGAAAGATTTGTCCATTTAAATATAAAACCCATGAAATCTCTAACTCTGGACCTATGGCTTTGTTGAGGACAGTGGGAAGAAAGGGAAAGAAGCTATCAGTAATAAGCATTTTAAATTTTCCTGCATCTTAACTGAAGATATAAGGCTGAAAAATTTAACAGGAAAGTCCTGTTCCCAAATGTTTAATTAGGCGTTGGCATATAATATGCATTAAAGGTTCATATATTTTAACCAGAGCACAGAAAACTCAATGCACCCGAAATATAACCTACCTCTGTGAACAGCACATCCACGGCGCAGCTTCCATCAGCTCCCTGCCCCGTCCCCTTAGCGATGGGAGTGACCGGGGCTGCTGAGGGAAACCAACTGGCACGACCCACCCGTGACCGAAGGGGCTTGGGTGGCTCCAGGGACCTACCGGGAGGTGCAGCCGGGTCCTCCTGAGATACCACCAGCAAAGGAACCCACAGATGCTTGGAGGTTTACGAAGCGTAAATGTGTGTCTTCCCATAAAGCTCAAGGGCATACTCAGGGAAATAAATTGTTCGTCTGAAGGCTGTAAATACACATCAGCGTTTTTAAGAAGAACTACAATTTGTGACATCAGAAATCCTCAGCTGGAAAAATATTTCCCACCTGCCTGGTCCCAGACCACAACGAAGAACTTCAGGACAGCAAAAACTGTGAGGGACAGGCCAATAACAAGCCCATGTTGTAAAAAATTAGCCTTGGGAGTATCAAGTCCTGGCGCGAATAGGCAAAAGCCACCTGGTATTTTAAGGTTAAGGGGTTAAAGGGCAGAGTTACTTTCTACCACTTGGCTTTCTCTCTTTCACTAGTATGTCCTACCATCCTAGCAAAGGAACCTAAGGGTTCTACCCAAGGGGCTTTTGTTGCTTCTTTTTCATTTCACATACCCCTGCTTTTCTGGTGGCCAAGTCAAGAGGGAACTGATTTTCAGAAAGTGTCAAATCCCTGCCCTTGAACTTTAATCCCGTTTGAGTTATTAAAGCAGCCAGAGCACCTTGCGACTTGTAACAACCTTGGCGTGAGGCCACATCTAAGGCCTGAATGAATTTTTAAAAGACAAATCTTCTGGCAGAGGAGCGAGTGTGGAAAAGAAAAATGAGACATACTGCTGGAGCCAGGCCATGTTAGAGGACTTTTACAACAAAGCTTACAATGGAAAAGTGGGGGAGTTACATTTTTCTCTGGAAATGTGTTTGCAGAAACTCTACGCATAGGGCAGTGGTTTTTGGCAAATATTTTTGCTCCCTCCCCATAAAGCAGAGAGACCAATATGCCATATGAGAAAATATTTGTGCTTTGATGAGCACCACCAAGTTTTGCTGGGTCCAGACATTGGGGAAGTGGAGGGTATTTTATTTTTCCTTCTGCTTCTGAGACCTTGCCACCCTGAGCATCTTGCCGAGCCTTCCCACAATGGGCAGCTGTCTTCCATCACCCGTTGGGAAGCAAGGGGCAGCGTGGCCTGGCCCTCGGAGCAATAAGTGACAAGGAAGAGCTCTGCAGACCTGAGGAGTTGCCTGCTGGGGAAGAGACACCATGGATGGTGCTCTGGACTTACTGCAGAGCTGCAGGTGGGAGGTCCCTGCCTGGATCATCGCCCCATCAGATGTTCAAAACCACCGTTCCCTGCTTGGAGACATCTGCGTACAGGGAGGTGTTTGGGGTCATGACCAAGGCATGAAGGGAGGCTCTGGCCTCCATCCTCAGGACATTATCACTCACCACTGTTTGCCAGGGTACCCTGTGCCACCACCCACTCAACAGGGCAACTCCTGGCTGTCCTTAGCCCATGCTGCAGCCTCCCAGGGGGAAGGGGGACTGTTCTTCAAGCACAGCCGTAAAAATGCCTCTGCCATCAGCAGCCATGGCATGCTGGAGTTTATCCTCATTTGCAGCCGTTAGCCCTTCTGTTCGGATGACACATGTTTGAGTAAACCCAGGCCGGGATCCCTGGGTTTCTCAAGCAGCCACCGTGTAAGCAGCACTTCAGCCTAATGGAGCATGAGCATCCCTGGAAGCACAGCTCCAGGCACGCCACCGCCGCCTCCACAGACCCCCAGCCTGAAGCAGACAGGGACCCTGGAGCTCCCAGGCATGTCTCCGGGTCTCAGGATGAGATGGGGAAGGGGGCATCCGTACTGTGTAGTTTTCCCATGGGCGAGGTGGGTTTGGGACCTGCAGCACCCAACGGTGCCATGCCTGGGCACAAGATGCATCAGCTAGCCCTGCCAGGGCAGCAGCCAGAGGGGCCGTGGGACCACAGAGGGAATAAAAAACTCAACCACCCTTTTCATTTCCTCAATCCGGAAAAGATGCTTGTGTGCTCTTGACACCCGTGCACTTCTCCAGGGGATTCTCCCAGAAAAAAATAAGGATTCGTTTAAAGAAGAAAATACCAAGTAAAAACAAACATCCAGAGCTTAGATTCGACTTGAAAGCGATACCGCAGGCTGAACGGATCGACACTCCTGTAAAGTAACCGTGGAGCTTGACACGTGTTTGACTAATGGCAGCGCTGGGCAAATGCTGCACCGGGGTGGGGGTGCACAGCTCACATGCTTCGCCCACCCCAGCATCCAGGTTTAACAAAGATATTTTTGGTAACGCAGATGCAGATTCCATCTCTTAAATCTTTAAGGCTTATCAAAGGGGTTTTTTTCCATTTTCAGCCCTGTATATTCTTAACCACCGAGATCTTCTTATGCATAATAAACACAGAAATGCTTCTCTTTCCAGCTTTGCTGCTAAAGCCAAGATGATTATAAAGCTAAATCCTCGGCATATGGCATGGGTACTGTTCTTGCAAACTTCTCACTGCGTCTTGCACCGAAGGGCAAGTTAACCCTTGGTACGCAAACAGTGCTGTCCCCCCACAGTGACCTGTGCCGGGGAAGACACCGGGGGAAACCAGCTGACCACAGCATGCGGCGCAGGGTGGTGGGACCCCACACACACGTGGCTGGGGACGTTTTCTCCTGCATGGGCTCACACGCAGGAATAGCCTCAGCAAGCAGTTCCCCAGCGTGGGATGGTCATTGGGAGGAAGAGAGGCAGAAGGACAGAGGCAGGGGAAAGGTGTCAGTAATCCCAGCACCTGCATTACCCAAAATATTTGATCCTGCCTCTCTGAAAGCTGGTGCAGCCTGAAGCCACGCAAGGCTGGAGCACTGCTTGCTGGGCTGTTGGGCTGGTACTCGGCTCAGAACACTGCTGGCATTTTATAGATCCTCGGAAGAGATGAGCCAACTGGGTTGATCCAAGGAGAAGCAAGATCTTGCTGATAAGTCCAGAGAAGGCCAGCACACAGGCACTGTCCCATCGACCAGGATGCAACCACAGGGAGCTGGGCTCCAAGCATGGTGTGCCAGGCGTTACCTCAAGGCACTTTGAAGATGCTCCTCACTGAGGCCAGCTGCTAAAACCAGACGTCCCCAAATAATGCACAGCTCAGCTGCCTCCTCCATGGACAGGGCTGGACACCAGGAGAACCTCAACCGCAGGCTGCACCCAAACAGGGAGCAGAGATGCAACGAGCCAGTGTCACCGACTGCAGATGGGAAAAGCCTGAGACACTGCAGTGCTGCACACACCTCGAGGGGGTCACAGAGAGCTGCAAATTAGGGATGTGTTTGCCACAGAATGCGACTGCAGGAAGGCCCAGGCAGCCTCAGCTTTGGTTCATGAAGCATCTTTCCATCAGGTGGGATAAGAGCCCCACTGTGTGGCTCCAGCGAGATCGAGTGCAGGATTGCTGGCAGGAGACTGTGAGCCTTAGCAGAGACCAAGGGACAAATTCAGAGCATCCTTCAGAGGCAACCCTAGAAGGTGGAGGAAGGCAAGGTGGATACAGTGAAAAACCCGGAGAAGTCCGTGGGTTTCTTCTCTGTGTGTTTGAATACACAGAGGGGTTCCATATCATTTACAGCTTTCTGCCAAGTTTTTTGCATTGCTCAAAAATATTTTTTTTTTCCAATGAAGGGGAAATTTCACGGTTTTTAACAACATCACTCACCCACTAGTTGGGCGTGAGATGCCAGTACGAGTATTTATATCGTCAGAAAGAGACGGGGCTCCACAGATCCTTCAAAAATAGCTGAAGTGCCTTCCCACTTTACCTTGCGAGGATATGAAAAGTGGTGCTGGTCCCTAAAGTTAGCTCTGATGATGCTGCGGTCCTCAGAGGGACAGCTCCAACTGCCCAGGAAGGACATTGGGACACCAGTGGGCAGCTTGAACAGGCAGTTCCCCAGTGTCTTCTGCTTCATGGGCTGCTCCCACATACAAGGAAAGAGCAGGAAGATAAGGCAGAGACAGCTCAGGAAGAGAGCAGGGGAAAATCGTGACTAGAAGGGGGCCTGGGGGAAAGAAGGGAGTGGGGTGGTTGTGGGTAGAGCAGCAAATCACAGGCGCTAGGTGAGGCTGAGTATTCGTACCGTGAGTAATAGCCCTACCTTAACTCAGCTGGTGGATGAATGACATTCGGCATTGCAATCATCAATGGTATCAGTTGCAAAACAGCAAACTGGAGAGTCCAGCAAGTGCTCTAAAGCTGGGGAGAGGAGCTTCTCCCTAATCTGGTAAATCTTGCACAGGTCTCTGCTTAAGAGAAAGGCACAAGGAAGCCAGAGGAGGCCTCTAGGTGCCCAGAGACAGAGGAGGTTTCTCTGAGTAGCTCCCGCAAATTAACAACATTGTGAATGGATGGGGCCAGAGACTGAGGTTGGATGCATACCACTGCAAATACGCTGCAGTCAAACCCCAGCACACCCGCTTTGCAAATGACCACCCGAGGAGCCAAGCGAAGAACAAAGCTACGGCATCGAGCAGTGTCAGCATCAGGCAGTTTACATGCTTGATTTGCAAGGAGAAAAACTTCAGCCCAAAGTCACTATTAAGGCTCCTCCTCTTGCAGTCATTAATGATGAAACGGATGACTGCACAGGTTCAAACGTGCATATTTGATCACATCTCAGAGAAAGGGTACGTGTGGTCAGCTGAAGTTGTTATCTGTCAGAAGCTCACACATGGCGCCATAAATCAAGAAGTCCTGAAGGCATTTCAGAGCCAGAGGAGTTCATTTGAAAGTATTTCTGAGTTTCAAAAGCAGGAGGCTGCATATATATTAAAAAAAAAAAAAAGCGCTTTTGCCTCTGCTCCTTTGGGACCTTTTAGCACTCTGTTCACTGCATATGTTTTGTGCATATCATCAATATATCACCCAGACAAGTGCTTCAGACAGCTCTTTGAACAGTGGACACGTTTTGTTCCACAGGTCTCTTTCAAATATATTTTAATCATGGACAAGGAGTTAGATACATAAATGACTTGAAGAGTTCTCTCCCTTGCTGGCGCTCACCTCTCCCCAGCTCTCGATCCCTGGGCCACTGCGGTGAAACGCACCTCAGCAGAAAGGTTGCCAACAGCGAGCAATCCTGGTCCTGAGTGCATCAGGTTAACAGAACAATGTCAGCCAACCTCCATGCTTCGCTCGCTTATGCTGCTGCCCATCTTCACGGACAAGATGTACTCCCTCATCACCAAGTACTTGGAGTACCTCAAAGAACAAGGAGTCCCAGAGAACTGCTTTCTTTGAGAAGATGGAGGAAGTGCTGAAATATCTGGAAATCAATTCTCTGACTCCAGAAGAAGCTTTCAGTAAGATCTTTTTGCAGGTAACTTGTCACTTGGTAAAGAAACATCCAGTTCAATGATTTCAAAGGAGCCATTAATATCTCAATGGAGGGAAAAAAATATGAAACACCTTGCAGATAGAAACAGAGGTCACTCAGGCATCCACTCTCTAAAGGGCAACAGTGTTCAGTCCAAACAGAGTTCCTTTTATGTCTCGCAATATTACATCTTAGAGCTTTATTCCTAATTGCATCGCCAGCGCTCCTCCGGTTGATCCGGCTGCCTGCGCAGGCAGCCTTGCTTCTCTTCAGAGGCAAGTGCTCAGCAGTAATCTCCTTTGACCTCTGGTGAGAGACCATATTCCACAGCAAATGGCCACTGAAATGTTATAAAGAGGCTGCAGTAACCCATCAGGCACCAAACAAAGCAGCTCAACCTGCAGCATTATGGTGTCCCATGAAAGATGACCTGAGCCAGAATACAACTCATGGGCATCAGTCTTTTCTGTCGCAACTGTGACTATGACTTAGTACTTCTCGATCACTCTTTAAAAATCGACTATATTAATAACGAAATCAGCTTGCCTCCTGAACAAGGAGCAAAACAACACAGTGGACAATCTTGCAAATTGGTTTTGGAAGAGGAATGTGAGCCCAAATGTTATAAAATTACGAGTCAAGGAGAGGAAGACAGTGCAGAGCTCTTGGGATGTCAGGTAGGAACAGCAAAAGGAGACCTGTAAATCACAGGGAGGTAATCACCAAGCCAAGCCAGGAGAAGAGAGTGTTAGTGAATCATTGTGACAAGAGGACTCCAAAACCAACTGGAGGTGGAGGAAGGTCATTTGTAAGAAAGCATCTAAATGGGTCATCTCTGTTGGCAACACATCATGTGTGGCCTCTTCGAAAACCTCATAGAAAATGGTAAATTATCTGATCAATAGAAAATGCGATTTCACCACTGTATAAATCCATGGTTTGGCCATAGCTTGGCTTCTGCATGCAGTTTTGTTCTCCTCAACTCCTCGCCAGACATATACTAGAGCTGGGAAAACATCAGAAGTGATCAAAGGTCTGGAATGGCTTTTGCATGAGGAAAACTGAAGGACAGGACTCTTCAGCAGAGAAAAGAGATTGAATGTATGAAAGAAGCCAACAAAATCATGAGAGCCCTGTGTAGGCCTCGGCTTTTCATTTCTCTTCCTACAGAAGGACAAGGGGTGTCAAATTAAACTAGCGGGAATCAAGCTCAAAGCAAACAAAAAAGAGCTTATCCTTCATGCAACAGGTAACAGACTTGCTGACCTCCTTGCCAAGGAAAACTGCTAGTCCTAAAACCTTGCATAGGCTCAAGGGAAAAGTGGAAAAGGATTTGGGGGAGAGATTCACCAGGGGCTACTGAACACCTCAGCAGGCCTCAGAAATCTGCAAGATGCCTCTGAAGCAAGAAAATGGTCCCACCAAAGGCTTGTAGAGTATCTAAGATGCTGTAAGAGAAGGTCCTCCCAGACAAATGTCCAAAAGGCAGGAATTGCTCCAGGACTGGAGTGCAAGGAGGCGGCTTTTTGAAGGACCCTCTGCTTAAGGTAGGACACTTATGCATGATCTGCAAAGGAAATAAATGGAAACATAACGCGATTTGCTGAACTGAGTTACTGAAGGTAGTAAAGGCAAGGGCTGACTGCAGAGACTTTCAGGAGGAGCTCGTAATATTGAGAGAGTGGATGACAAAATGGCAGATGAAATTCAATACAGATAAATGTAAAGTGATGCACATGGGAAAAACAAATCCTAACTTCAGATATACTGTAATGGGCTCTGAAAAATTGCCACTCAGGAACGAGAACTGGAGTTATAACGTAGAGTTCTGTGAAAATGTCAGTGCAGCTCTCCGCAGAGGTCAAAAATAAGAAAATTGAAGGTTGGGAACAAACAGAGAACAAAACAGAAACCATCCTTGTAAAACACTGAGGCTCACCTGCAAGTAGAAAATTGTAGTCTTCCCTATCCCCATCCCAGCTTCAGAAGGCATACAGCAAAGTCAGAGAATTTACTGAGAGCAATAAGGAAGGAAAAACAGATGTTATTTGATCGAGAGCTCTTAAAGAGAGGCCAAAAGGGAGTCCCCAGGGCGCAGGCTGTTGGAGCCAAGGAAATCACATCTCGGCAGGCTGACACTGCTCTCAAAGGCTTCCCTGACTGTTGTGCTCACTGTGGCTCTGGGTGAGCAGATCCGGGACAGGACTCTGCTGGGACGATGCATGTGGCCAGCCCACAAAGCAGAGGTGTGGAGAGATCGGGGATGCACAAGCACCAACATGTGGATCCAGGCGGTCGGCAGGCTCTCGTTTCAGGCTTTGTCCTCTCTTGTGTGCTTTGCCCTTGCGTCTCTTGACTTCATCTCTTGTTGAGGATGCCCCAGCTGTGTTTTTCACAGGCACTTGTTCAGAAGTGCGTATTCTGTCCCAGGGTGAGACTGCAGGTCTCCGTTTTCATCTTTGCTTATGTTTCAGCTGTGGGCCCAGCCTGGAGCCTGGGTTTTTCAAACATTCTCAACAGCCTTGCAGAGCTCATTACCTCCTGTCCCTCTGTTTCCTGGTCTTTAACCTGATGCACCTCTGGAAAGACCTTCCTTCTCATTTCATAATGATTTTGGGATCCTTTAAGATTTCTTACAGTTCCTTTGATTAGAGAACTTGCTAAAAATCTTTGGGAAATCCAAGTAGATTTTGTCAACTGGATCTCTCGGCCACTTGATCCCCTGCCCTTGCTGACTCCTTCAGAAACTCCCAGGAGCTCCTAAGGTAGGGCTTCCATTCACAAAAGCCTTGTTGAATTTTCCCATAAATCATGTCTCACTTACATGCTAATCCCCCTCCATACTACAGTTTTACCTCATTTGGGCATCAGTTTTAATAATCTGCTGTTCCTGGATCTGCTCAGAAGCATTTTTTAAAATCAAGGTCTCACTGCTTTCTTTCCCTCTGATAGTGAGAAAATTTTTAAGTAACTGAGAGGTTTCACAGTAGACTTAATACACTTAATAGTTTAGCTATTTCATCCTTGAATTCCTTTAGAGCTCTTGACTGAATACCATCCGGTACTACCGAACTGTTACGGTTTATTTTGTCAAGTTGTTTTATAACTTCATCTACTGAAACATCGCTATGAGACACATTTTCTGACCCGTCCCCCATAAAGAAAGGTTTTGGGCTGGGGACTCCTGTAAGCTCCTCCGCACGGACAGAAAACATTTTCTCGGCTGCAGGTTTATCCTCCTCACTCGGTGCATCTGGATTATTAGCTGGCCCTGGAGCTGTGCTCACAGGCTTCCTGCTCAGTTGTGTTTGAGAAAGAAAATACCGTTGGCATGCAATGCCTGAGCTACCAGTAGGCACTGGGGGGATGACAGCATGGATGATGCTGTTGGGAAGCTGTCTCTCACCCCAGAGACAGTAAACCCCGTATTTTGGAAGACAAAAGTAAGCATGTGTGTGGCCAGTGGTGGCTGCAAGCTCGCATGTGCTGACTGTGTCCCCCGCTCCGCTCTCATGGGGCAGCTCTGCTCCTGATAGAAGATCCAGGGACCTGAACAAGTGCTGCTACCAACCACCCCCTTCTGCTGCAGGCCCTTTCTGCAGC
>JADKXX010010765.1:0-10670 GCA_017310255.1 Butorides virescens
ACACAGGAAGGGTAGACAGCTCTATCCAGACTTCTTTCAGTTTTCCCTTAGCCAGCCCTCTCCCCAGCTCCAGCCCCTTGGCCCAGCAGGGGCAGCCCCACCCTCACCAGCTCCACCTGGGACTGCCCCAGCCCATCCCCACCCACAGCCTTTTTCAACACTTGGCCCAGCCCCATCCTCACCTCACAGGTCCCACCTGGGCTGCCCCAGACCACGCCTGGAGGCCAGGGGGCCATCACCCAAACCCCACAACACATCACTCTCTCCCCTGAACCCTGCCCAGGGGCTGCGGAGCCACCCCAGGGTGCAGAGGGACACACAAAGGTTTATTTACCCAGGGACAGGAGACATCCCAGCAGGCAGCATCCCCTAAGCATACGTGCACCCCACCTCATCCCAAAGCCTGGCAGATGGCTGCCTTTCTCCCACACAGAACTCATATCTTAAACACATTATACTGAACAACTTTAAAACCAACAGAAAAAAATCCCCTACTTTCGGACACACTCTGGAAGGGAGTACTGCACCCACACAACATATATCCACACTCTTGACCCACCTTACCAGACTTACTTAGGATCAGCCCTACAAAGACAAAGTGATTTTTGCGTTCTGCAAACACTTCTTACGCTCAATCTCCCCATAGACCCTTTAAATTGCTATGGGCTCATAAAATAAATCAAGTCCTAATACTTACAGCGTATGAGGAACCTTCTACAAGTTGCCAAGGTTGTAGGGATAAAATATTATCCTGTGGACTACCAAGAAAGGAAGCAAGTTGTTCTGGAAGCTGAAAACCACTGTACTTTAACTCCCTTCAGGTTTTGGGAGGAACATTACAACCAATGCATACTAGATACTGACCTTAATCTCTATTAATTTATTTCTCCATCAATCCTATTAAGAAATCACATCAAGAACTTCAATAAAACACAGTACAATTAGTGACAAAAAAAAAAAAGATTTGGTCTTCAATAAAGTCAGAAATTCTAGAAAGTTGTAATTCACTGAGCATAATAAAAACCCCCAAAACAAAACTAAAATCATACTATGAAAACATATAGCTATCCTTGAGCACACCATGCAAGTTACTGACTTGAAAAAAAAAAAAAACAAAACCATAAAAAAGTATGTTTCTTGCCATATATGCTACTAAACAGCAGCCTGTCCTCTTACTTCAAAGGAACAACTCTACTTCGCTACATGTGAAAATACACCTGCCAGTATACCTTAAACTTCTCAAATACTGTATTCAATTAAAGAAACTAGAGAAGCCCAAAAGCAGAATGAGCTTCCAGAGCAGAGGCCGTGGCTCATATACCCGGGGCCCTGCCCACCACCCTTCCCACAATCCCTAGGAAAGGGGAGGGGCGAACCACCAGTACATATAAAAGCGGCCAGAGGAGCAGCACTCATTTTCTTCTTTCTCTTAAGTTTACAGCCTGCAAACTACTGAAGAGAGACAGTGATCCTTACTGCAAATGAGAACATCTACTTTTTTACTGCTACTACATCAGTCACCTCACTAATATGATTGGGTAGGAAATTAAATTTAAAATTTTGGGGAAATATAAAAAAAATGTTGTACCATATTATGTAAGTAAACAGCTTATTTCATGTGATATCAATGTCATTATGCAAAATTATCTGCTTTAGTCACCTATAAAAAAAACCAAAATACTATGGGGTGGCATTTTATGTTGTAGCAAGATCATGGCTGTTACCCAACTTCTACTAGAACTCTCTTCTTCATAAAACCAACTGACATAGTAGAATTAGAACCTGTATGAATTCCTCCTCAAATATATTTCTGTCACAAAGTAAATGATTACAGTAAGTCAACCAAAGATTTAGAGTTGCCTCGATGATCTTTCTGACCGATTCCATTAACAGAACTAGATGAGTCCCAAAGGATAGTAAACATGAAAAAAGCATGGAAATAAAAAAAAGTATCAGAAGCTATAGGAAGCAGCCTAGTTAATATCTAGAATAAAAATGAAGTGCAAAATAGAACAAAAAATGTCCCAGGAGATATGTTGATAAAGATAAAGTAAGGTTATTGTCTTTTCAGGAAAAGCTTGAGAAGAGATCTGAGCCAACGATAGGCATCTTTGGGGTACCAGCTACCAAACAGAAACATACTATAAGACAGGAAACAAACAGGTGGCAGCAGAGCACAAAGAGGATGTTGGCAAAGGTTCTGACAGAACAAGAGGCATTGTTGCAGGGATTAGAGAGGTCCCGAAGGGTTCGTAGAGACTAAAGAAGGCAAGAGTGCTCTGGAGCGCAGAGAAAAGGTGAGGAAGGGTCCTGTCTGAATAAGACAGAAACAAAGAGGGGTGCTGAGCTCAAAGCGTTCTGTGGGGCACAAGGATGGTCTCAACAGACATCACGATGGGAACGAGAGGGCTCCGGGGGAATGTGGATGTAGAGACAAACGAAGGATTGCAGACGTGACTACATACTCTGAGGGCATCTGAACAGAGTACAGGTGTCCTCGAGAGATTGGGGACCGGACGGAGGCATCTGACTTGGCAGAGGGAAGGTAAGAGTGCTCTGGGGCAACAAGAAAGCCTGATGAAGAGTCGTCTCTACATAAGAAAGATACAAAGCCTACTGCAGAACTAAAGGTCGGCTACGGAACGTGAGGATGCCGGCGGGAAGCGTCGCGACAGAAACGCGGTGGGGTCGAGAGAGTCTGAGAGATAGAAGGCGGCTCGACAACACGAAGCTTCTCGGGAAGGGATTTGAGCGGAGTGAGGACTGCGTGAGGGAGACGCTGATGTGCTGGAAGCGAGCGAGACAGAAGGGAGGACAAAAAGAGGGCTCCAAGGGAGAAGGATGACCTGAGGAGACGTTCTGACAAACCGAGAGGGATATGAATTAAGCTCCAGAGATAACAGCATGCCGAGGAGACCATCCAAAGCCTTGGGATGAACTGAAAAGGTGTGGGGGGGGAAGCAGATAGAGACAAAGATAACTTAAAAAGCAACAGGGAATGTGACAAACGAGAAAGAATTAAAAACCAGGGATAGACGGCTTGATAAAAGTAGATGCAGAAAGACAATTGGAAAAGCAAAACACAACAAGGCAGAGGAGAAAAAAAAATTAAACAAGGAATAGATAAACTAGATGAAAGTAGACATAGAAAAAAATTCAAACCCAAAGGTGTTAAAGGAGGAAAAAATTAAAATATACGGACAGCAAACTAAATAGAGACATAGAAAATCAAAAAGTTGAGAGTACCATCAAGAATACTGATTTGTCAATCTAGCTACGTTAATTTTTTGTAAATGAGTGACTTCACACAGATTAGTAGCGTTTTATAATGTACTTATGACAGATCGCAGGATTCGATTGCGATGTTTTGCTAATGCTCAATCGTTGGTCGATTAACAAAATGATTAGACAAAATAAATCAAAATGGCGAATTAGTTAAAGATTGGAAGATGGTGAGGTTCACACAAAGGAAAATGAAGTTACGCTCGAGCTAGAACGATTCACAGAGAGACCCTGGACACAGAGGAAAAGGAGGACCCTGCCATTGAGTCATGAGGTTCAGAACAGACCCCCTTGCTTTCTAAGCTCCTTTTTGGAAAGGAGCCTAGGTGCGGCTAGGTCCGATCTTAGTCTCAGCCTTGGACAATGGTTTATGTCAAAGGATAAGGGGAATCCTGTTGAGTCATGAGGTTCAGAGTAGACCCCCTTGCTTTCTAAGCCCCTTTTCAGAAAGGAGCCTAGGTGCGGCTAGGTCCGATCTTAGTCTCAGACTCAGTCAATGGTTTATGTCTAAGGGTAAGGTATATATAAATCTAGCAGCAGTATAAGACTCGTTTTGTAATAAAATTGTATGTCTGCAGACTACTTAAATAGATCTACGCAGGCATACACACACACAAAGGTATAAATATACATATACACACATATATAAAAAGGTACACCTGTTAAAAATTCCTCTCGAGTTCAGTGAGATATTCACACCAAACATCTCTGTGTTTCTCAACGGGTGAGCATCATGCTTTAACCCAGTGGCCACCTGGCCGCACAGCTGCTTGATCACTCCCCCCCTTCCTTAGTGGGATACGGAAGAGAACCAGAAAAAATGAAAAGCCGTGGTTGAGGAAAAGACAGTTTAATAAAAGAAAAGAGTAACAGTAACAATAAATATAATAATGGTAATAGAATATACAGAATATACAAAACAAGTGATGCACAATGTGATGGCTTGCTGACCGATGCCTGTCCTGTCCTGAACGGGGATTGCTCTCTCTCTCTGACTGTCTCCCCTAGAGCATGATGGTTTATGCTATAGAATAGCCCTTTGGGCAGTTTAGGTTGGCTGTCCCGGCTATGCCCCCTCCCAGCTCCTGTGTAACATGCTCTAGGAAAACCTGCTTTAGCAGGGGAGTGGGACTAGATGATCTCCTGAGGTCCATTCCAACCCTTGCGATTCTGTGATTCTGTAAACAAAGACATAGAAGCAAAATGGAAACTATGACAGGGTACAGCACAGACTAGAATGAAATAAAAAATAAAGACTGAACTGGATAAATGAAGATACTGGAACAAATTAAAAGTGGTGGGACACAAGAAAGATGAGAAATAAGGAAAAAAAATAGGGTTAGACAATTTTTCAAGTGACAGGATATATGGAAGAAAGGGAGGAATTAAAATTTAGGGTAAGGGAGCCAGATAACAGGAATTACTGAAAGACAAATGAAATGGCAATAGGGTACAAGAAATATAGGGAAGAATTACAAAAATCAAGAAAGGGAGCCAAATAGAGGGACATGTAGAAGGAATTTTTCAAAGCAACTTAGTACAAGAAACGCAGGTGAGACTTCAAACATAGCGATGGGGAGCTGGATAGAGGACAACATACAAAGAAAATCTAAACAGTCTTTGGGTAGGAGAAACACAGGAATATTAAAAAAACAGGGACAGAGCTAGATAGAAGGAACCACAGAAAGAAAGTTGAAAAAGTGATGCGTTACAGGAAAAATGGAGGAATTAAATAGGGACAAGGCGCCAGAGACAGGGAAACATAAAAATAAAAATTAAAATGCAATGGGGTACAGAAGAACACAGGAAAGTATTAAAAATTAGGGAGAGGGAGATGCAGAGAGGGAAACATTGGGGGAAAAAAATGAATAGGTGAAGAGGTACAGGGCTGAGTTGGCGAAAGAGTAACGCATTGTTGGAAGCTGGACAGGTACATGGGCAGGCAGAGAGGGAGATGGCAGGGACGTGTGGGGAGACACGCAGACATCTGGGGAAAAGGTGGCAGAGACAGACCCAGACGAGTGAGAGAACACACGACTCACCGTAGCGCCTGGCACGGGCAGGAGACCTTTGCTGCCCTGGCGCTTTCCTCTCTGCCTTAGCGGCCGGTGCCTCGATGCTCCTCTGCTGTGAGGCTTCCTGGCGGCTCGCATGTGCGGCCGATGGAGGTGAGGACCTCCCAGCATCATGTGCAAGTGGTGTGTTCTGCTGAGAACTCTTTGGAGAGATCCCTCCCTCCTGCAGAAGCCAGCTGTTCCTCGCTGGATGCAGCTGCCTGCAGGGCCCCCTTGGATTCCCTCATCAGCTCCCGCAGGCAGGTGTGCCCAGACAGCTAAAAGGAGAAATTAACTTTGGGACAGGGAGCGGGATAGAGGGAGACATAGAAATAGAGCTTAAAAAGCGATGGGGTACAGGACAGATAGGAAAATAAAGAAATAAAGACAGGGAGATGGATAGGGGGATACATAGGAAAAGAAACTAGAAAGCGACAGGGTACAGGAAAATCAGGAGAGAATTTTAAAATAGGGACAGAGTGGAAGATAGAGGGGGAAATAGAAAGAAAATTCAAAAAGCAACAGGGTGCAAGTAACACAGTTGAGAATTAAAAAATAAGGCCAGGGAGCCAGACATACGGATAAAGAAAACTTTAGAACTGACAGGGTAAAGGAAAGAGTGGGAAGAAATTAAAAAAATAAGAAAAGAGCTAAACAAAGGAAGGCATAGAAAGAAACTTTTCAAAGTAATGGGGTACAGAACAGAGGGAGGTATTAAAAAATAGGGTCAGGGAGCCAGATAAGGGGGAAATAGAGAAATGATATGTTAAAACTAATGGGGTACAAGGTGGCATGGAAAAATTAAAAAGTAGGAAGACTTTTTAGAAGCCAGTTAGAAAGACACCTAGACAAAAATTAAAAGCCGACAGGATAGTGGGCAGAGTCAGCAGAAAAATAACAAATTTTGTGAGGACACTGAGGTAGGTGGGTGGGCAGAGATGGAGGAAGAAGGCAGGCAGATGTCTGGAGAAGGGTGCTAGAGACGGGCCAGAATGCGGAGAACGCGTGACTCGCCATGGCTCCCAGTGCCCCTGCACCTTCGTAGCCCAGACACTTCTCTCTCTGCCCCTTCCCCCTCTGCAGTGCCGCCTGCCCGACCCTCACCTGTTCAGCAGCAGGCAGCGGATGCCTCGGCTCCTCTTCCATGATGCTTCCGCGATATGTGGCGGCTAACGCACGTAGCTGCTGAGCTCACAGCGCCAAGTGCCAGCGTCTCCTCTGTCTGGAACGGCTCAGAAGGATCCCTCCTCCCCATGGGGACCGGCCTTTCCTGGCCGGAGGCACCCACCTGCTGGATCCCCTTGTGTTCCCTCTTTGGCTTGTTCCCCTTTGTCAGCTCCCTTGAGCAGGCGTGCTCAGGCAGCCCCAGCTACAGAGACATCCCCTGCATATGGGAGGGTGGGCCCCATCCTCACTGGCTACACCTGAGGCTGCTCCAGTCCCAGCTGGTGCCCATCAGGAACAGTGGTTGTTACCAAAGCCCCTCAGCACACCACCCCCTCCCCTGTGCCTGTCCGTGGCCGCGGGGAGGCTGCAAATGCATCCAGGGGCACAGGGAAGGCAAGAAAAGTTTATTCATTAATGCACATAAGAAATTCCAACAGTAAATTGCCTGCAATGTTCAGTGCTCAAATGCCACTCAAGAGAGGGAGAAAAGGGAAGACAAAAGCAGGGGGAAGGACAGAGGGACATAGAGAATAGGTGTGGGACAGAGAACCAAAAAACAGGATGCTGCAACCAGAAGAGGGATGAGGATGGGGACAACTGTGTAGAGAAAGAGAGCAGAGAGATGGCGGGAAAACACAGGGATGGAAAAATAAACGAGAGAGCAGAGCAGGAGAGAGAAGCAAAAGGGACAAGCCAAACACCAAGATAGAGACAAGACAAAGGATGTGAAAAGTTCTAAAGCGTACATGTAGAAAGGAAATTTCTAAAAGTGACAGGGTACAAGAAACGTAGGCGAGAACTAACAAATAGGGACAGAGAAACAGAAGAAGGCAGATATGGAAAGGAGGTATAAAAACTGACACAGAACAGTCAGCTGCTCTCAAATCATCGCATGGTGTCTCTGCTTCTTCTTTTTCCTCATACTCTTCTTCTCTAAAGCGGAACTGGGGCCATGGGCGCTGACCAGAGTCCGCTCTGGCACAAGCTCTCCATGGGATCACAGCTTCCTTCAGGCACGTGCACCCGCTTGGGTGTGGGGTCCTCCACGCTCTGCACGGGGACAATGGGTTTCACCATGGTCTTCACTACAGGGGAATCTGCTCCCGTGCCTGGAGTACCTCTTCCTCCTCCCCCTGCTTCATCACTGACCTGAAAAAGCCCGAGAATATTTTGATCACGGCAATGCACCTCAGCTGACAGACAGTCAGGGCATCGCTGCTTTTTCTGTGTTGCTGTACTGTACAGGCTGGAACTCCAGCATGAACCCAAGTCAAAGGGACCGTGACCTGCACATGACTCTGTGTGAGAGGAGACGCTCAGAAGCATCTGTGGCTGGGGATAAGCCCGTGCCAGAGCAGGTACATCTCAAATCATCTGCGCTGCGGTTACGCCCGTGCCACAGCAAGTCTACCTCTGAAGCGACTATGGCCCAAGAATAAGGCCGCGCTGGAGAAGGTACAGCTCGAAGCACCAGCAGCCATGCACGGGGTCACGCCAGAGTTCCTCAAAGCGTGTGGCCGTGGATAAGCCCGTGATGGAGCAGGTATACCCCCGGAGGGATTCCGGCCATAGCTAAGGCCACGTTGCAGCAGGGCTACTTCTGAAGGGACTGTGGCTGTGGATAAGGCTACGATGAAGCAGGTATATCTCTGAAGGCATTGCGGCCCACAGAGAAGATCACGCTGGAACAGGCATACCTAAAAGCGACCGTAGCTGTGGATAAGTCTGCGCCGCAGCAGGCATACCCCTGGAGAGACTGTGGCTCATAGGTAAAGAACAAATTGGTTATTGCGGGAGTGCTTCCAAGCTAGAACAGGGCTCCAGGGCGTAGGGGATGTCTCACGAGAGCTCAGCAAGGGGAGCGGTGGAGTCCCGAGGGGGCCCGAGAGACCAAAGGAGCCTCAGAGATAACAATGAGGAACTCCAAAGGGGATTTCAACAAAGTACAGCTGTCCTGAGGGGCCGGGGGACGAACGAAGGCATCCTACATGGCAAAGAGGGCTTGGAAATGCGCACCAAAAAAAAAAATCTGAAAAGAGCACTAAAGGGCTACAAGAGTGCTGTGGAGTACAAGAAAGGACTCTGAAGACATTGTGATAGAGAGAAGTTAGGAGGGGACGGGGTAAGAAAAGAAGGCTCGGAGACACAGCAAGGGCCTTAGAGTCTGACAAAGGCATCTAGGCAAACTGCAGATAACTGAGAGAAAGAGGAACTGAACAGAGACAGCCTCAATGGCTGAAATAAAGATAAAGGAGCGCTGCGTAGCAAAGAAAGAGAGGATGCTCTGACAGAACAAGAAAGACTGAACGGGGCTACCGGGCGCTGCAGAGAATGAGGAAGGCCTCAGGAGGCATCATAACTCCAAGGAGAGGGGCATCAAGGGGGGCTGACAGACAAAAGAAGGCTTGGATCGACAAAGAGGAACTCGGGTGATCATCTGAACATGATACAAAGGGTCTCAGGCAGCTGGGGACTGAATGCAGAAATCCTAGATAGCATAGAAGAACAAATGACTGTGCTCTACGGCTCAAAGCGCTACAAGATTAATGTGGACCACAAAGAGGGTTTCGAGAGGCATCGTGACTGGAAGACAAAATGTCCCGAGTGAGCTAGAGAGACAGAAAAAGGATGGGGCACGTAACAATTAAATCCAGAAGGGATCTGAACCAAGTAATCATGTCATTGGACAGCTAGGGAACACACAGATGCACGGCTAGAGGAAAGAGAGGGCAGATTAAGTGGGCCGGGGCACAGATATGGACTTGGGAAGTCTTCTGAGGAAACGAAAGGGGTGCAAGATCCCCTACAAAGCTTGTAAGTATGCTAAGAGCAACCTCAAAGGCATTCTTGCAGGGCGGTCCAGAATGGGTCACAGAGACCAAAGAAGGCTCAGGCACACAAGGAGGAAGCCTGGAGGAGATTGGACAGAGTACAGATGTCCTCAGCAGGCCGTAGACCAAATGGAGGCACCCTAGATGGCAAACAGGATGATAAGAAAGCATTGGCAAAACATACCTAATAGTTACCTAGATGAGACTTGTATGACATTCAACCCTGCAGGTTGTCACATGCAGGCAGTTCAGGCGGCATCTCTCATGACTCTGTCGTACCTCCCATCGGCTGCAGAGAGTCTAAAACACAACAGACCTCATCAAAAGCCAAATCCAGTTCCAAAACCCAGCTGAGAAAGGCTGATGAACCTGCCTTCCTCGCCCAACCATCCCCCAGCCTCAAAACTTTAGAAACCCCTTCTTCTCCTCAACTGCCAGGGAAGGAACCCCACTCCCCACAGCCAACGCCAGACATCTTGCGGCTACCAGCTGCCCAATGCAACCACGCTCTAACACAGAAAACACACGGGCTGCTGTGCAGGAGCACAAAGAGGGCTTTGGCACAGGTTCTGACAGAGCAAGAGGCATCGTCGCAGGGATCAGAGAGGCCTCCCTCTCTCTCGGTCTGGTCCCCGGTCGCTTCCTCCCCTTTGGCCTGTCACCCATTGCATTGTTTTTATTCCCCCCTGTGCCTCCCTTCCCTTATATTCCAACACACACCCCCTGCCCTGTGGCCAATCTCTGTTGTATTGGGCTTACGCTGCAAGGTTTTGTTAGCTTGGGCAAGGCAGGGATGCAGGGGTGGGTCCTGTGAGGAGATACCGGGAGCTGTCCTGTGCTGGGCACAGCCTCTTCCAGCTCCAAAATAGATCCGCCACCGGTCAAACCTGAGCCCATCAGCAATGCTGTGGTACCGCTGTCTGTGGTGGACATTTAAGAAGGGATAAAAATGCTGCACAGGTGCCATGAGTTTTTTTCCCTGTGACATGCCCCCTGCGTCCCCTGCCCTCTTATCTCCTTATATATATATATATATATATATATATAAAATCTGTTTACACTTATATAAAATATCTGCTTAGACTGAGATATATATATACACACTTTTAAATATTTACACTTTACATCTATTTAGACTCTATCAGTTTACACTTACTATATAGAATATCTGACAGCACCCAGTCTAGGAGAAGTCACCCAGATGCAGAGTGATAGCTTAACAATAGCTCTGGAGCCCTCAGCACAGGAAGGACATGGAACTGTTGGAGCGGGTCCAGAAGAGGGCTACAAAAATGATCCGAGGGCTGGAGCACCTCTCCTATGAGGACAGGCTGAG
>JADKXX010010766.1:0-22551 GCA_017310255.1 Butorides virescens
TTCTTTCCTGCCATAGGACAGAAACAGTTTCTGGAGGGGAACAGAGTAAGCATGATAGGGAACAATCAAAAAACCCCAGCTGACACATGTTCCTCTAGGGATGGCTAAGTAGAAGTGTTTCCATTTTCACTATCTCCAGTATTTCTCTGGCCCTCGGTATATTTAATAACATTCAGTCTTCAGAGGCGTTTATTTCTGCACATCAGAGGTAACTTTACCTGCATCCTTGCGTGCTGCTTTCTGGTCAAGACATGCACCTGAGAACCACAAGTTTACAAACACATGGACTAATGCAGTGACTAGCACAGAGCAAGATAAAATGCTGAACTGCAGTACTAACATGCAGAAAAAAAACCCTTTAGTGCAAGCACTAAAGATGGTTATTTAATAGTTTCTGAAAGTCTGCAGTGGCAAGAATTTCTCACTCTTTAGGCAGTCTATTGCAGCACTTTACCATCTTCACAATTAATAGCTTTTCTTAGTGTCCAAATGAAGTTGCCCTTTCTGTTTATTCCTTGTACTACCCAAAGTATGGAGAATAATTTGTTTGTCTTCTCTGCAGCTATATTTTACCTATTTGACGATTTATTTCTATCTTGAATGTTCTCCAGACTCAATAGCTACAGGTCATTCAAAATCTTCCTGTGTAAGGTATGTGATCCGGTCATTCTTGTTGCATACCTCTACAGGGCTGTATTGCATGCTGTCCACCTCTTTTATTCTCAGGAATCAGCTTTGGGCATTTTACAAGGGCCAAAGGAGTATTCCATACCATATGATGTCATGCTCAGTATATGAACTGGGGGAAGTTGGCCAGGGGGCAGCAATCACTGCTCAGGGACAGGCTGAGCATTGGTCAGCAGGTGGTGAGCAGCTGCACTGTGCATCATTTTGTGCATTCTTTTATCATCATTATTATTATTTTCCTCTGCTGTTTTATTAAACTGTCTTTATCTCAACCCATGGGTTTTACTTTTTTTTCCCGGTTCTCTCCCCCATTCCACTGGTGAGTGGGGGAAGTGAGCGAATGGCGGTGTGGTGTTTAGCTGCCTGCCAGGTTAAACCATAACAGTTCTAGAAAATCCCTGCTCAGCCAGGCCGGCCTTCTACCCCACTTTGCTTGACTTCTGACACTTTGGAATTGCCTGCTCCTGTGCTCTTGAGAGATGGCTCTTAAAAAGTGACCAGCATTCATGGACCTCAATGCCTTCAAAAGCAGCTTCCCAAGGGACCTTACTAACTAGTTCCTTCAGCAGCCTGAAGTCCCCATATCCAAGGCCAAAGTTTTGCTGGCAGTTCTCCTGTTGCCAATGATTTGAAACTCAATTACTTCATGGTCACTGTGACCAAGACAGCCACCAATCACCACTTTGCTCACGAGTCCTTCACTGTTTACTAAAAACAAATCTATCAGGGCACCTTTCCTAGTTAGGTCCTTTACTACCTGCACAAAGAAGTTATCTTCAACGTGCTTCAGGAATTTCCCAGACCTATTAGTGTCCACTGTATGATGTTCCCAAATCACCCATAAGGACAAGGGCAGCTGATCTAGAGATAGCCCTTAATTCCTTAGAGAATAATTAATCAGTGTTGTCATCCTGGCCGCGTGGCCGATAGTAGACTCCCACAATAACATCCGCTTTATTTGCTTTCCCCTTAATCCTTGAGGCTCTCAAGCATGTCATTGCCAACTGCAAGCACCACACAATTCAATCCCTCCCTTATATACAGCATGACTCCCCCCGCTTCGCCTGTCTTGCTGTCCTGGTTTCGGCTGGGACAGAGTTAATTTTCTTCCTAGTAGCTGGCACGGTGCTGTGTTTTGGATTCAGTACCAGAAGAATGTTGTTAGCACACTGATGTTTTAGTTGTTGCTGGGTAGTGCTTAGACCGGCCAAGGACTTCTCAGCTCTCAGCTCTGCCAGGGGCACGGGAAGCTGGGAGGGGACATGGCCAGGACAGCTGACCCCAACTGACCCAAGGGCTATTCCAGACCATAGGACGTCACGCTCAGTATATAAGCTGGGGGAAGAAGAAGGCAGGGGGGGAACATTGGGAGCGATGGTGTTTGTCTTCCCAAGACACCGTTACGCGTGATGGAGCCCTGCTGTCCTGGAGAGGGCTGAGCACCTACCTGCCTGCCCATGGGAAGTGGTGAATCAATTCCTTGCTTTGCTTTGCTTGCGTGCGCAGCTTTTGCTTTCCCTATTGAACTGTCTTTATCTCAACCCACGAGTTTCTCACTTTTACTCTTCTGATTCTCTCCCCCGTCCCATTGTGGGGGGAGTGAGCGAGTGGCTGCGTGGTGCTGAGTTGCTAGCAGGGTTAAACCACAACACCTGCCTATCCCTCCTGAAGAGCCTGTAACCATCCACCGTGGCACACCAGTCACAGGACTCATCCCAACAGGCTCCTCTTATGCCAATAATGTCATAGCTCTGGGACTGGGCCAAAGCTCCTCTTGTTTATTCCTCATGCAGTGTACATTAGTATAGAGACATTTCAAATGTGCTCCAGTGTACTCAGCACAATGTGGAGCAAACTGAAGGACATCACTAGCAGGGGTACTCACTACTGCCATCCTGTACTGGTATAGGAGCAGGGCACACCCTGCAGTCTGACACCTGGGTAGCAGCGTGTTCCCATCAGAGCTCTGCCTGGGAAGCTGTGTCAGTTGCAGACATGCAGATACCTTTGCTCCCTGTTCAAGCTGGCAATGTTATAGTGCCCCTCTGTACAAACTGCCACACCATGCCCTGGCTGACGTGTCACAGCCTATTTGCCTGCCCTGGTTGCAGCACTCCTGGTTGCTAGTGCTCCCTAAGGGTTTCTTTTATAGGTGGGGGGGGCTTGGCTGTGGTTGCTCCAGGCGCATCTCTGCGCTCCCCTGAGGTTTCTCCAGTTCAGGAAACCCCCCTGCACCCTGCACATCCACTGCAGATCCTGCTGGCACTGGAGCTGCTTGCCTCAGTGACTGACAATGCTCACAGGGAAATCTTATCAACATGTATAAATGCCTAATGGGAGAGATGAAAGAAGACAGCATGTTCTTAGTCATATCCAAGGGCAAGAAGCAATGGGCATAAAATGAAATACAAAAAAATCAACATAAAACCCGCTCACATTCTACTATGAGGGTGGTCAGACACTGGAATTGGTACCCCAAAGAAGTTGAGGAGTCTCCATCTTTGGAGATAATCAAAATCCAACCGGATACTATCCTGAGCAACCTGCTCTAGTTAGACCTGCTTTAAGCAACAGTGCTGGACTAGATGATCTCCAGATGTCCCTTCCAGCTTCAACTATACTGGTGAAGACTGTATTCGACAAAATGGCAAGGTGTTCAGAAGTTATCTCTAACTCTAATCAGTGTGGAGTGTGACAGTACTGCCAATGCCATCCACTTCAATATGGTAACACCACTGTGATTTACTTGGGCTTCCAATACAGCAGCATGCACCTATGAAGTGAAGGCAATTTCTACTCCCCAGGGCCTCCCTAAGTTCTTACCACAGTGCAGGAAAGTTCTTGGGTGTGCAGAAAATACCAATCCCCTAGCACAGGCTCCATAGCAGAGCGTCCACCATACAGAAACAGGTACTTCTCACCTACGGAAAAAGACAAACAGGTGAAAAGAGAAGTTAGAATGTGGTATGTCACAAAAGCAAAAATTTCTATTGCACAGAAGGGAAGCCGGCCAAAGACAGAAATTAATGCAGTCAGGCAAAAGTTTTATACACTATTTATATTAAGACATCCTGCAAGCTTATGAACATTTCCAGACAAGCAAGAAATTGTTTCACAGATACAGGAATTACTCTTGTATCCAGATCTTTTATAAGACACATGGAAGACTAAATATTTTTACTAAGAAGCTGTATTATTCACGTTTGTGGTCGTTCAGAAGACCCCCGTGATCCACTTATATTATGTAGTTTCTCAATGTTTAAGGTCTGAATGGAAATCATGCATTATAGTCTCAAAAGCAAAAGGAGAAAACATGGTTTTTAATATACCTGATGGACTTAAGGAATGAAAATTTAGCAATGGCAAGATTACACCTATGGAACTAATAAAATTAGAAAACCCCAAGGACATAAATCATAGCAACATGATAACATTTATTTATCCCAAGAAAACAGATAAATCCTCATAAAAGAAGAATGTGTATTTGATCATACAAAAGGGAGATAATGATAATTTAAGCGTGTAGGAGTTAATCTGGAGAAGCCTCTAGAAGGAGGTACAAAAGGTGCAAAAGCACTTTGGGTTTATGTGCGTTAACCACACTACGCCCTGTCGGCTCATTTCTTCATAATGAACTGTGCAAATAACACAAGCGTTAGTTACTTACTTCAGCTACAAAGCAAAATCAAGGCAAAAATAAGAGGATACAGTCTGACAAAAACAAAAAGCAACGTATTATTTATAAAATCTTATTTAACCATTTAGCATTTGCTTCTTTGATATAAAATTTAGACTGGAAGGCTGAACCCTAACCTACACTATGATATTAATTAAACGCTACTACACAAATTCAAAGTATGGTCCAGACTAGACTAACAACTGCTTAACAATTCCCCTGGTGTTCCCTCTTAACAGCTCCCTGCCAGCTAGTGGAGAATGAAACAGCTTAAGGACGGACACCTCTGACCTCCTTAATTCCACTGAGTCCCACCACTGACTTGCTAACAACTGCTGCAAGTTTTTCGCCCCTTACAGTCAATGTCTTTTACTAGACAAATCTTCAGCATGCCACTGCAGGGCTTGATTCTAGACCTATTTAGAACCACTGAATATTTGTCAACTGCTACTAGAAGAGCAACATTTCTTCTGAGGCACCTCCCCTGGATAAAGAGCCAGGGATCCTGCTCCATAATGCTCCAGACTTAAAATATTATCCTTCAGAGAGGAAGTTCTGAAACTTCTTTCTGGAGTATCAAGCATGAATAACTTCAGCCATAAATGGTCTCAAAGAATCAGTTTTCCAGAACAGATTACATTCCCAGATTTCAATTCTACTGGGGATTATGCCGTATACGAAATTGGAAATTTCCGTATTTCAAATATCATTTCAAATATCAAGAAGAGATCTCAAAGCCTCTTTTAATTTCTTTTCTATGGACAGGCTTGAGAAGTGGGCCAATATGAACCTCACAAAGTTCCACAAGGCCAAGTGCAAGGTACTGCACCTGGGTCGGGGCAATCCGTGGTATCAATACAAGCTGAGGGGTGAAAGGATTGGGAGCAGCCCTGTGGAGAAGGACTTGGAGGTACTGGTGGACAAAAAACTGGACATGAGCCAGCAATGTGCACTTGCAACCCAGAAAGTCAATCGTATCCTGGGTTGCAGGTAGACGGAGGTGAGACCCCATCTGGAGTACTGCATCCAGCTCTGGGGTCCCCAGCACAAGACAGATATAGCCCTGTTATAGTGGGTCCAAAGGAAGTCCACAAAAATTATCAGAGAGCTGGATCACCTTGCCTATGAGGAAAGTCTGAAAGAGTTGGAATTGTTTAGCCTGGAGAAGAGATGGCTTCGGGGAGACCTTACTGCAGCCTTTGAATACTTACAGAGGCCTTATAAGAAAGACTGACTTTTTACCAGGGCCTGTAGTGACAGGACAAGGGGTAATGGTTTTAAAGATGGTAGATTTAGATTAGATATAAGGAAGAAATTCTTTACTGTAAGGGTGGTGAGACACTGGAGCAGGTTGCCCAGAGAAACTGTGAATGCCCCATCCCTGGAAGTGTTCAAGGTCAGGCTGGATGGGGCTTTGAACAACCCGAGCTCGTGAAGGATGTCCCTGCCCATGGCAGGGGGGTTGGAACTAGAAGGTCCCTTCCAACCCAAATCATTCTATGATTCTATGATTAGCATAATGGCAGAACAGTACCCTCCATTCTGGTTTTTGTTCCTTTAGTAGTAATTCTTACTGCTAAGAATTCTTAACATTTGCTTCACCTTTCTTTTAGGCATCTGTTTATCATTATAAAGCCTCACCCACCAGTAGTGCTAGGTTATATGCTAAAAGCTCACCTGCACACCCAGAGAGGAACATAGAGGCAAAACAAGGTGGGGCAACCCAAATAATACCCTGCCTCAGCTACTTCCAGACCTCCTCCAGGAGCCATAAAAGGCTCGTTCCCTCATGCACAGGAGGAGTGCAGAGAGGCAGTGACAGGTATGCAGGCAGGAGAACCCCAGTTCCATGCTTATAGAGACAATCCATCCTGGCTTCTCCCAGGGCTGTCCCAGGAGAACTGTCAGCCCTGTTGTCCAGCTGTGAAACCCATCAAAATGAGTGAACAGGAGCAATCCTCTGCCTACGGGTATGGGACACGTAAGATGCAGGGGAAAAGCATTTGGGGTTTGCATAAGACTATTATGGGATGCTCAGGAGAGAAACCAGAGGCAGGAAAAGGGATGGATTGAGGTGACAGAGGGATAAAAGGATAAAAAAGACTAGTCACATATAAACAGGTTGCTGGTCAGTATGCCTGTCTGACCACATTCCTTAAACAGGAACAGCTGAAAATGGGTCTATTCATTTGTGGGTAGGTATGTTTGCGAGAAGGGAGCTAATCAAATGACAGTTGCAAGTGTATATTGTAGCACTTCCAAAAATCCGTCATAAGCTTTTTCCGGCACTATACAATCATATATTTTTAATTCCTGCCCTGCATCTAGAAAACTAACAGGATTGCAGCTCATCTATAATAAAAGTCATTATCACAAGGTATCTGTTGTATAGGTTCTATAATGAATCAACCATGTAGTAATGGCATAGATAACTGCAACCCTGCTCAATTGTTGGATCAACCAATGCAGTTGCTGAGTTCAGAAAACTCAGCTGTGTCTGCTCAGTCTTTCCCTTTTGTCAGATTTAGTAAAGCCTCTCACAAATACCTTTGGACTTGACAAACAAAAAAGACACAAGACATGGGTAGATAAACTCCATAGCCCGTACTACACAAAAAGTTAGGCCGCATCATGACAATTTGCCTTTTAGATCTCACTGTCTGGACAGGACTGCCCCATATATTCTGGAATTCGTATACCTCCGCATACCTACAGCCATTTCCACTCTTTCCAGGCTTTTTACCTTTGAATATTACTTCAGTTGTACTATGTCTCCAACGCAAAGCAGCTGGTTCGGCAGCAGGCTGCAGACTTACAAGCTCCACTGTAATGTCATCTGGGTCCGAGGCATTGCAGGTTTCAGGGAACTTTAGCCACAACATTCCCAAGCCTGCTCTTGATGGGGATGTTCGTCCTCCTACCACCAGGGCCAGACTGGTTGAGAGACATGACACAGTATGGTACAGCCGCTCACCTGTAGAGATACAAAACATTATGGTTCACACCGATCTTTCTCCCATGAAATTCATAGAACAACAGAATCATTTAGGCTGGAAAAGACCCTAAGGATCATCAAGTAAACCTAACACTGCCAAGTCTACCACTAAACTGTGTCCCTAAGCACTACGTCTACAAGCCTTTTAAATACTTCCAGGGATGGTGACTCAGCCACTTCCCTGGGCAGCCCCTTCCAATGCTTGACAGCCCTTTCAGGGAAGGAATTTTTCTTAATATCCAATTGAAACCTCCCCTGGTGCAACTTGAGGCCATTTCCTCTCGTCCTATCGCTTGTTACTTGGGAAAAAGAGATCGACACCCACTTTGCTACAGACTCCTTGCAGGTTGTTGTAGAGAGTCATAAGGTCTCCCTGGAGCCTCCTTTTCTCCAGGCTAAACACCCTCAAGTCCCTCAGCTGCTCCTCAGCAGCTTTGGGTTCCAGACCCCTCCCCAGCTTCCTTGCCCTTCTCTGGACACACTCCAGCCCCTCCACATCCTTCTTGGACTGAGGGGCCCAACACTGAACCCAGCATTTGAAGGGCAGCCTCACCCTGCCCTGCTCCTGCTGGCCACACCATTCCTGATACAAGCCAGGATGCCGTTGGCCCTCTTGGCCACCTGGGCACCCTGCTGGCTCATACTCAGCCGCCAGGTCCTTTTCTGCCAGGCAGCTTTCCAGCCACTCTTCCCCACGCCTGTAGCATTGCATGGGATGGTTACGACCCAAGTGCAGGACCCAGCACTTAGCATTCAGAACCTTCAGATCTTTTTGACTGCCAGCATAACTGCATTGTGACATCACTTTTCCACTATACGTGATTTCATTGTTAGGAGAAGAATGTCTTCTTACACTTGCCATCAGTATAGGAACTCACCCCATCTTTTATCAGGATTTTCCTTTTTCACACAGCCAGCTTTCCAGTAGCCTGCATGCTTAATTAGCACATGAAAATTTCTCATACGGCAGTGCTGTCCATCCTCCTCCCCAAAGCCTCCAGTGGTGAGAATCACATTGGGTTTTATAAGAACAGAGTGGTGGCCGTAACGTCTCAGGCCAGAAATTTCAGAGTGCATTGCACACACTGCTGCAGTGATACTCCCGGCCATCCTGACAGGACCATCACGATGAGGAACTGTAAGCCAAGAAGAACCAAAGAACAAAAAAATCCAAGGACTACATTTAAAATGAGATATTAAGCAAGTCTGTTCAGCTGTTCAAGAAGAAAAAATTGTGAAGCCAGTTGACCATGCCTTAGAAATCAAGCTGTAATGGTTTAAACTACCACTGTGCCAACTTCCAACTTCTGCTTACTGCTCCCTCAACTCCTGACACAGTTCTGAGACTGCTTTGATGGGGTGGAGGTAAGACTACAGTGTGCTAAACAGCTGTAGCAAGAAAGGAATCACTGTAATACCTTCCAACGGAGTACCTTTCTCATGAAGACAAAATTTGGCTACTTAAATAGCAAAGAACAGCAGAAAAAGGACAAACACCTGGAGGATGGATTTAAAAGTTTCTTGCTAGATTTTGATCCTACCTTCACAAAAGCATTGAAATAAATTTCTAAAGCATGCCAAATAATCTCTGTTAATGCCAATGGTCCTACTGTAAGAGAATATTTTCAGTTATCTAAATATCTCGTCTCTAAATTCTATATCCCTTAGAATGAAAACAAGCTTTCAACACAGGACTCTAGCTCACCTGCGCACTGTACAAATTGTTTTCTTGTAATCAGTTTTGAATTTGCATTGTCTTTGTTTTAATCAGGTGCTTTATTCTTGTGTTACAAGAGATGATGAGGTGGAGGAGAAACAGCTCTTAGTCTATTTTTTTGTATGCCATACGCAGAAAAATTGTCTGTACTGAATATTGTTTAGTAAAAGACCCTACTTTCTATTGTTTGATGAAGTAAAACATTTCATTTCCTTGGGCTTAAATGTTTTCTATAAACAGATCTTTTTAAGACTGAGGGTGTTTTTTTCATTTCAGAAAATATACTTACCATGCCCTGTTTGGAAGATTTAGTACTTGCACTCTTCTTGAACAGGGACCCAAATCTATTTGAGAGGCTAGATGGGGGCACATATTGGTATTTGAGACATAACTTTTGCCATTCCCAGTAAAAAATATCTAAGCATGGATAATTTACCAGACTTTGAAGGCTCCTGCTACCAGTTCTGAATACAACAGAGACAGCAGGATAAAGGCCCTACTCCTGACTCTAATGACTGAAGTGTCTTCACTGTATTAATATCAGTCAAACAAATGTCAGACTTTTTTTTTTTAACTTAAGGATAGATCCTACGCATTTAGGAGTCTTTAAGGTTTTAACATAAGGACCAGTGACAATCACACAGTATATTTAACTACGCCCACATTCATTCAGCTTCAATTTCACCACACATTTTCACATCTAATCAAGACACAACACAATGCATTCAGTGGCCCTGTCAGCTTAAGGAATGCCATCCTGCCTTATCCCAGCTGCTTTTCCTGCTCCCTAGAACACAGATTTTGGCTTTCAATTGCAGAGAGAACTACTTGTAGTGCTATACTGTGAACAAGACTAGTAATATGAAACAGGTTAAAAATAACCTTCTGCATTCGACCCTGAAAAAGGAACCAAGCAGCCAAAAGGAGGAATTTCTTGGACTGCTACTGCTGCCAAGTCCTTTTTATCATGGAAACACAGTCTTGGTTTTGGCTTTTCCCCAGCTGTAACACTTTTCTCTCATCTAAAAAAAGCAACACACAGATTTAAAAGTATTTCAGAAACAGAAATACTACATGTACAATTCCTCCCACAGGGGCTAACAAAACAAAGCACAAACTTCATGACACACTCCTGAGTGCTCTGCTGGACAATACTTTGATAGTGCAGTAAGTAAAATATAACAACCTTTTGGGAGCTGGTAAGATAGAACGGCTCAGAGCACCATGTATGGAGGCAAGCAGAATAAATTGAAAAGAGAGTCTGTGGGATGCCAAAAATAGGAAGAAGAGCAGGGTAGACTGGCGTTGCAGCCATGCACTGGAGGGCCCCATGTATAAACAGAAGGAGGAGCTGTTCAGACTGGAAGGCTCAATAAACTGAAAGAATGAAAGTGATGGGAACCACCAGAGTCAGGACATTGCCCTAGCCTCTCTGTGGACAGCAGAACCATTGTTAGAAGGATGGAGAAAGGTACTCAGATGACAGCATCCCATCTGTACCTTCCAGGGTTTTACTGTCTCCCAAAATCTCTCAGAGAAGCCTGCGTGAGATAAAAGAATACTATGAAAAGTATCCAGTATGTACCTGTCATATTGGATAACAATGGAGTCCAGGAAGGTTCCATCCCCTTTGATGCAGTCAAGACAAAGTAATGAGAACATTTCAGATGCCATTCCTGTAGCAAACCCAAAGAAAAAAAAAAACAAAAACAAAAACAAACAATCCCCCTAAAAATCTTAGAGCAAGCAGTAGTAAGCATCTGAGAATGGCCAGGATGATCAAATCAAAGACCTACCCAGCTTAGCACTGTTTCCAACAGTGGCCAAAATAGGACAACTGAAGTTGAATCTGAGAAAGAGCAAATGTGTAAATACCTTCCTCACCCCAACCTTCAAAAATATACAGCTCAGGGATTTTGTAAGCAAGAAGCTGTGCCTCTGTATTGAATAATCCTTGATGGATTTCTCATCCATGAACCTATCCAGTTGCTCTTTGAACTCACATAAACTTTTATCATCTGTAACATGCTGTGGCAAGGAGTTCCATAGCTTAATTGTATGTTGCATGCAGATTTTTATTTTTTTTTTAATTGGCTTCCCTTTATGCTTCCCAGTTCTGATCACCAAAAAGAGTGAGTTCTGTACACCAGAGGGATTAAGGTTTCTTAAAGGCCATGGAACATAAGTGATCCCAAAGAAATCACAAATGTTCGAAGTTGCAACATGGTCTCTGCTGGACGATAATACATAAATATGATTTCCAGTCTGACCCTGGAATCACCCAGAGGCAGAAGCACAAGTAAGAGGGCTGTACAACAAGTCAGCAGCAATACTAGAGTCCACCCTGGCTTTTATGGATGTTAGAAAATTGAGTATGCTCATTCCCATGGGGTGGGTTATAGTCAGCCAACTATGTGACTAGAAGGCATAAACATGAATTTAAAAGGCACAAGAAACCACAATATTAGCATCATCACCCCAAAAGGGTGATGCATCACTCCAAGGAAGAATCCACTACTTGTCCCTAGGCAAATTATTCTAAAAATTAGTCACCCTCAGCACTAAGTATATATTTTACATTTCTTATCTAAATTGATGAGGCTTGTTTCCAGTAAAACCTGGATCTTCCTTTATCTCAAAGGCTAATTGTAGAGCTCTCTGTTATCACATATCTTACTCTTATACACATTTTTCAGCTTGGACTTGTGTACATGTTAAGCTCTTCTGTAAGCAAAATTATAAAAAGACTTTACTTTCTCACTATATGAGCAATTGTCTTGATCTACAATAATTCTTGTAGACATTTCTACACCACTTTGCAAATCTGCCAGCATCTTTCAATCATCACTTTTGCATTCATGTAGCAAAGCAGATCCCACATGTTGGCAAAATAAATGCAAGCACATTAAATTGTTTTCATACTGCAGGCTGTTAGATTTCTAGAGAGAATTATAAACAGAACCACAAAATTAAAAGGGGAACTTCTAGTAAGTATCCTACAGGATATTTATCTTGAAGTTACTCAGTCTTTTTGACCTATCTTCTCCTCTAGACTTCCAATAGTCACAGATTTTCCAGCAGTTAACATAAAAATGGCAAAGAATAGAGTCATAGTTAAACATCAATCATTAATTTAGGAATGGCTGTACAAAGTCAGACCAAAAAGTATCTGAAACTAGTAACCTGTATCCAACAATGACAAACAGTAAAAGACTATGGAAATGCATGAGAGCAGGACAAGTGCATCCACTCCCCCCAGGAATGCTCCCAAACATTTGCAGCCAGGAACCTCACATCAGATGTATTTTTATGTATTCAGTAATCCTCAATGGATTTCTCTTTCATTAAAATAATTGCCCCTTAAACCCATGCAAACTTTTAGCATCTACACCATCTTTTATTCCACTAGCTAGTTGCTATGCTAAGACTGTCTCCCTGAGAGACCACTCACTGAGGAAGGAACAAGAAGCATTTCTAACACCAGCCTTCTTCCACTGCTACTTGCCCTAGCTTCACATGGGCCTTCCTGCAGGCTCTGCATTAATTAAGTCTGATTCAAGATCCTTTCTGCCTACATGAACACCTATGCCTCAGGAGCTCTTGTACAGAACCATGACCATAATAAATTGGAAACACATTATCATATCAAAGCCAGGTCACTGGTGTTCAGAATAAAAGAGAGTTACCTCATATTCATCAAAAGGCTCCAGAGCTTGCACTCTTTGCTGCTCATCTTCTGGAGTACAGCAGGTAAAAAACTCATTCATATCCATGACACTGCAGTCAGTCCAGCCCTAAAACAGAAATCCCTCAAAATTATTACCTCTGGAAGGATAGAGACTCACTTCCCACAAGAAAACTAAGACCCTAAATTAAACACCTGCATGAGCCTTTAAGACTGTCTAGCTGGAACAGCAGCAGTCCAGAATCTGGTGAGGATAGATCTCTTACCTGTAAAGCTCTTAAGAACTTAATTTATATCAAAAGTCTCAGAAGAACCCATCTTGCCTTAATCCCATACCAGAAAGTAGGCTGCAAGTTGGTTGGAAGGACCTTCGAATGGCTAGTCATACTGGCCCTGTTTGCTTCAACCTGTAACTGACATAGCCAATGACTTCCAAAATTATTTAATATTACAATCTTACCCAGGTATATGATGTTTCATGTGTGCCCTAGAACCGCAGGTACTTACCTTTTCAAAAAAGCGCCTCTGCTGTGCCTCACAGTCAGGGTACTGTGCCAAAGACTGAAGTGCAGAGTTCAGCTGGCTAAAATGCTGCTGCATGACACGTCCAAAGGGGTCTTCTGGGTGCATCTGTTCATACAGCAGAAAGCATGCTTGAGAGAAATGCTCTGCGGCCCACTGAATCAAGGCATCTGACCTGTCAGGCAGATTGTGCATAAGAAATTAAATAATTGAGGGCCCACCTATCATATGGCAGATGCAATGTATCTTCCTGCAATACCATAAAGCATGCTATTACCGGCAACCCCCGGTATTTGGCGTAACCCCCAGTATCACAGAATCACACAGAATCCCAGAATGGCAGGGGTTGGCAGGGCCCTCCGGAGATCACCCAGCCCAACCCCCCTGCTCAAGCAGGCTCACCCAGAGCAGGGGGCACAGGACAGCGGCCAGGCGGGGGTTGAAGATCTCCAGAGAAGGAGACTCCACAGCCCCCCTGGGCAGCCTGGGCCAGGGCTCCATCACCCTCACACTCAACAAGTTCTTCCTCACGCTCAACTGGAACCACTTCTGCTTCACTTTGTGCCCATGGCCCCTTGTCCTGGCACTGGGCACCACTGAGAAGAGTCTGGTTCCATTCTTGTGACATCCACCCTTAAGATATTTGTAAGTATTTGCAGATGACACCAAACTGGGTGGTAGAGTTGATCTGCTTGACGGGAGGAGGGCTCTGCAGAGGGACCTGGCCAGGCTGGATCCATGGGCCAAGGCCAACTGTGTGAGGTTCAACAAGGCCAAGTGCCCGGTCCTGCCCTTTGATCAAAACCACCCCATGCAGCGCTACAGGCTTGGGGAAGAGGGGCTGGAAAGCTGCCTGGCGGAAAAGGACCTGGGGGTGTTGGTCAACAGTGGCTGAATATGAGCCAGCATGGTGCCCAGGTGGCCAAGAGGGCCAGCGGCATCCTGGCTTGTATCAGGAATAGCGTGACCAGCAGGGGTAGGGAAGTGATTGTCCCCCTGTACTCGGTGCTGGTGAGGCCGCACCTTGAATACTGTGTTCAGCTTTGGGCCCCTCACTACAAGAAAGATATTGCATTGCTGGAACATGTCCAGAGGAGAGCAACCAAGCTGGTGAGGGGTCTGGAACACAAGTCATACAATGAGCGGCTGAGGGAACTGGGGTTGTTTAGTCTGGAGGAGACTGAGGGGAGACCTTATTGCCCTCTACAACTACCTGACAGGAGGCTGTAGTGAGGTGGGGGTCGATCTCTTCTCCCTGGTAACAGATAGGACAAGGGGGAATGCTTTGAAGCTACACCAGGGCAGGTTTAGGCTAGACATTAGGAAAAACTTCTTCCTGAAAGGGTTGTCAGGCTCTGGAATGGGCTGCCCAGGGAGGTGGTAGGGTCCTCATCCCTGGAGGTATTTAAAAGGATAGATGAGGTTCTTAGGGACATGGTTTAGTGGTGGGATGGCAGGGTTAGGTTAAAGGTTGGACTCAATGATCTTAAAGGTCTTTTCCAACCAAAGTGATTCTACAATTCTATTCTATTTATAAGATCCCCTCTCAGTCTTCTCTTCTCCAGGCTGAACAAGCACAGCTCCCTCAGCCTTTCCTCATAGGAGAGATGCTCCAGTCCCCTCATCATCTTCGTAGCCCTCCTCTGGACTCTCTCTAGTAGTTCCTCATCTTTCTTGAATTGGGGAGCCCAGAATTGGACTCAATACAGGCTGGGGATGAAGGGATTGAGAGCACCCTGCCGAGTGGGACTTGGGGGTACTGGGGGAAGAAAAGCTGGACGTGCCAACAATGTGCACTGGCAGCCCAAAAGGCCAACCGTACCCTGGGCTGCAACAAAAGAAGCGTGCCAGCAGGTCGAGGGAGGGGATTCTGCCCCTTTGCTCTGGTGAGACCTCACCTGGAGCCCTGCAACCAGCTCTGGAGCCCTCAGCACAAGAAGGACATAGAACTGTTGGAGTGGGGCCAGAGGAGGGCTACTAAAATGATCCAAGGGCTGGAGCCCCTCTGCTATGAGGCCAGGCTGGGAGAGTTGGGGGTGTTCAGCCTGGAGAAGAGGAGGCTGCGGGCAGAGCTGAGTGCGACCGGTCAGGGCCTAAAGGGGGCCCAGAGGAAAGGGGGGGACAATCTTTTTAGTAGGGCCAGCTGTGACAGGACAAGGGCTGATGGTTTTAAACTAAACCAGGGTAGGTTTAGACTGGATCTAAGGAAGAAATTCTTTACCATGAGGGTGGTGAAACCCTGTCAGGGGTTGCCCAGAGAGGGGGTGGAGGCCCCATCCCTGGGACCATTCCAGGCCAGGTTGGACGGGGCTGTGAGCAACCTGATGTGGTTCAAGGTGTCCCTGCTCCTGCAGGGGGGTTGGGCTGGGTGACCTCTAGAGGTCCCTTCCAACACAAAACATTCTATGATTCTATGAAAAACAAAAGATAGGGTGCAAGTGTAAACAGGTCCTGTGTGTTTCCCCCGCCTCAGTAGATCTTTCCACAAAACTATTTTGTGGATGGGTTTCTTTCATTTTTTGTTGTTGCAAGCCAGAGGGAGCCTACCCGCTAGACTTTGATTTAGCTGAGCTCTTATGTCATCTTGGATGCATCAGCAGAATGTAGTGATGAGTGGGTCAGAGTCCGCCAGGCCTGGGGGCGCTTCCCCCACTGACAGTGAAAAGCAGCTGAGCCTTGAACATCCTGAAGGCAGGAATCATTACAGCACAAATCCCTTCCAACCCAAAGCATTCTACGATTCCACTAAGGAATCCTGACAGAGGTTATACACAAAAGAGAATCCTGCAGTGGGGACTTACAAACATCTCCTCCCCCAGATGTGCAGAGATTTCAGGGGATAAGAACAAAAAAGTCAAAATCACCCCTTCAAGATTCTGCTGCTGCTTCTTTTTTTCCTTCCCTTTTAGGATGTCACATGGACATCAATTACTCCGTCACAATTATGATGTAAGGAGCTGTTTGGGACTTCCACAGAATTCCTGAGGCTTTACTTATAAGACAGCAGGTCTCCCAGCCCCAGATGACATACATACAAAGACACTCATTCTTTTCATTTTACCACCTAGCTAACAGAGGATAACTCAGCTGACCTTCTATTTTCCATGTAGGTGAGCACCACCTCTGCTATGAAGAGGGTAGGGATTTCATTGTCCAGTCCTGCTTCCCCCAGGGCTCTCTCCAGCTCAGACAGCTCTGATAAATCCACTCCCAGTAATTTATAATCCTCTCCAGAAAAGGTAATGACTCCTGGGAGACAAATATGATACAATCTCACTACAGTGCTGATGCAATACTGAGACCAAAAGGGACAAACAGAAAAATCAATCCCACAGACAATCATTCACAAGGCTGTGCCCACCAAGTCAGTTTCTTTGGGACATATACAAGAAAATCCCCATCACTAAATGAACCATAAAGGGATAGTGTCAAGAAGCAACCCATTAAGTGCAGATCTAAAACTCCATTATTCCAATGAAAATTTCACCCACAGATTTCTCATAGAATTATCACATTTACTATAACAACCAAACTTTATCATATTTACTTTAACAATGTTTTTATAGACCCACTATAATTCAGAATCTAATCTTAAGGTCTTTCATCTATAGACCTTTCAGTTTGGGCTAAGAAAGTACCATTTGTTAAGGAAAATTCCATAGAGCTTGCTGTAACTATAGGGTTAAGACTAGATTGGGGTAGGCATTCCTAAAGAATGGGCATATATGATTATGCCTTCAGTCCATGATAAACTGCTCAATTGTCCCCTGTACAGCTCCCTCCATGGCTGGGTTAACCACCAGCCGAGCTGAATCAGTAGAAGAAAGTTCGCAAATAGAAATTAACATTAAGCAATAGGTATTGTAGGAGTTTTAGACTTAGAGGTAAGGTAAGGATGTCTTGCAACTAAGGTCAAGGGTTAGAATTTAGAATAAGTTAACAAAGAACACCAAGCTTTTGTGCCACCAGAGGATGAAGACAATGACATTTGAAATGGACCAGATGAAGCAGAACTGCTACAGGACTGAGATGGAACGTACCAGCAGAGGAAAACTGAGAACCTTCTACTGACCAAGAACAGAGGAACTGAGAATGCAGTGGAAACTTACAGTAGCCTTTATCTATTATGTAATCATGTTGAAAAGGTATATAAGGTGTAAGGTGTATTTTTTACATTGCCACTTGCTGAGGCGAGTTGTGAATAAATGCAAACCTAGAGTAACCTAAACTCTGGTGCAATTCAACACCATTGCTTTGATAGAATTTGAATGGTTTGCCTCACAACCATAAAACCATTCTCAAGTTTTTGAGGGTTTGTTTGTTTGTTTTTTAAATAGATTTCATCTCTGTAAAATGGCATTGAATCCTGAGCCAGCACATGCTAGCTCTCTGCAAACACCAGGGCTAGTCTCACAGATCACCATTCTCAAAAATAAGTTCCAGTTATGACTTGCAAGCATTATCATGGCATACCTGTGTACTCCATAAGAATATCATAAGCTATAGCTTGTTGACCTGTATCAACCAAAACCAAATCATAAACAAAGCAAACTGTAAAGTACCTTTAGAAATCACCTGCTCTATTTCTCTGTACCAGAGCAATCCAACAACTATACCTGTCCTGAGAACTGTTAATCTACACTGTTCTGAAAGGCATCCATTACTGGAGGCAAAATGGCCTTCTTCAGAAGCCCATCCCAGTGTTCCTTGTTAATTTCTTCTAACAACTAACTTGTCTATCCATCAGTTCTGTCCCTCTGGACACAGAGAATAAGGTATTCCCAACTCTTTTGTCACCCGCCTTTTACTTGAAGTACTTGAAGATTAGCGGTACGGACAGAATTATTTGCCACAGGATGCTGCCAATACTAAAAATGTGAATGGATTCAGGAGGAAACTGAACAAGCTTATGGAAGAGCTACTCACCAAGACTTGTTCGACTGCTCACGGGAGCCAAGGACTTGTGCTCTGCACCTAGCTCTGTAGCTGTCTTCCATCCGTCTGTATTTAAGTTGATTATTACAGTCTAAACGTAGCGGCTTACATATGTCCTTATTGTATTTCGTTCCACATTTTCTAGACCATTCACGTACTTTGTCAAAATCCTACTCTCATCCACCATATTGCAACTCTCCCAGTTTCTTGCTGGTTTATTTTATTTTCACCTTCTATAGCATATCATCTAGAACATTAATGGAAACCTTGAAGGAAATCAGATACAGGAGAAACCTCTAGTGAATCCCATACTTTACATTCCTCCATTTTGCCACTGAACTGCCCCTTAGTACTTATCTGGCATAATAATCCTTCCAGTTCTGCTTATATTGTATAGTAGTTTCATAAGGGTCATTTTTTCGTGCCTTGGAGAGGAAAAAAAGTCAGGTAACATAATGACTGATATTTTATTACAGTCAAGACACCTAAGAGTCATACCTTCTCTCCTACCCATAAATCACAGAGTAATTTAGGTTGAAAGGGGCCTTTGAAGGTCATCTAGTCCAGCTCCTTGGTCACAGCAGAGTTACCCATAGGTTGCTCAAAGCTTTGTCCAGTCAAGCTCTATCTCCAAGGCTGGAGATTCCATCACCTTTCTGGGCAATCTGTTCCCATTTTTAACTACTCACATGGCAGAAAAAAAAAAAATCTTCATTGTATGTAACTGGAATTTCCTTTGTTGCAACTTGCCACCATTGCCCCTTGACTGTTTTCTTCATTCCTCCAAGAAAAGTCTGGCTCCATCTTTTCTACTGTCTCCCATTAGGTAGTTGAAGACTGCAGTAAGACTTACCTCCCTCCCAACCTCCTCTTCTTACAGCTGAACAAACCCAGTTCTCTCAGCCTCCCCTCCTATGTCATGTGCTCCATCACTTTATCATTCTCATGACCTCTCACTGTACATGCTGCACTTTGCCTCTGTCTTTGTACTAGTGAGCCCAGAGATGGACACAGTACTTCAGAAATTATAACAGAAAGAAACTGAACTTGGTTTGATATAATCTGCTCCTGACAAGTCCATTCTGGCAGCTACACATCTTCTTGTTATCTCCCAATGCTTACAAGTGCTTTATTTGTTCCAGAATTTTTCAGAAAATGAACATGCCTTTCACCTACAACTTCATAGCTCCTCTACCATCGCATCTCACTTTTTAAAGGCTGAAGCTGTTTCCTCCTTCTAAACATTTAGTACCTAGAAAACCTTAGATAAATATCATACCTAATCCTTCTCCTCCAGTATCTCCCACCAGTGCTGACAACTCTTTCATTCTTTTGATCAGAGTCGCTTTTTGGCATGCCACATTTGGGAAATCCACCTCATATACGACAGTGTGATGCAGAAGACCCATGTCCTTCAAACGGAAGTATAAGGAGTCAAGGCCAGCACCTAAAGACAGGATCTGCAGAGAAAGTATCAGGAAAAGTTAGACTCAACTCTAGCAGCATCCTGAGCATCTAGTGTGAAAAATATTCAGTAACATCATCTGTAGAGTGACAAAATCAGGCAATCTCCTGCAAGAGGTGTAGTAGGTATTGCCCTGTCCCAGATATCTCTGTTGAAGTAACGAATGGACAGCCACAGTAGTGCCAGTCGGATTCTCTATGCTCTTCTGGAAAAGATCACAACAGATGCACTAACAAGCTACTGCAGTGCCAAGATACCAAAAAGACTTTTCACACATCCAGTGGAAACTGCCAGTACACTCCAACAAAGAAAATGCACCTGTGTCCTAGGGTGGCTTTGGGTCTTCAGCAGAAAGTCTTGAACACAGTGATCTACAGCACGGGCGCGGATGTAATAACCCCTGTGGAATGAAAATCAGTTGTAATCACTGTTCAGGAACCCTATTTCTCCAGCACTGGCATCCTCCATTTCAAAAACTGATTTTTTCTCTCTCAGCTTCTACCCAATAACCCCACATTTATAGACCTGCACTGGGAGACGTCTGGTGATTTTGTCACATCTAGAACTTATTAATACATATAGATAGCCTGTATTCATTAAGTGTATTAACCAACAAGACTATGGATAACCCAGAGAAAACGTGTAGACATCATAGCTTGACCTGTTCCATTTTGCATAAATAAATATTCACTGGATGAAAAAGTATGAATCCAGACAGTTAGGATGCTCCCCTGCAATGTGGGTGGCCAATACCTGAGTTCTTGCCCCAAATCAGATGCCATAACAATATGAAATTAACTCCTTTACTTACAAGGGGCTGTTGTGTATAACAAAATGAACGACAGTGTGTGCAAATGAAGTGAGAGAGGAACAAAAAAGGGAAGAGAAGCAAAGTCAGGAAAATAATTTCATTCTCTGTTTTTGAATGAATGGGACTAAGGAAATCTAACTCCTGCAAAGTGTTTACTGTTTGCCTAGTCTGGCAGGGACTGGTGCCTCTTCTTCCTTGGCATTCTCCTTTAGTTAGTTTCATCATGTCCCCATGTTACCAGTTCCTATCACCCCCCTGAATGAGCATGTTATCATCTCCACGCCTCACAGGGACTAGAGATTTCACTAGATATACTAAGATGTCCCAAAATTGTCATTGACAACTGCAAGACTACTTAGTTTGGCATGCCAGTGTCATGTGACAAGTCAACACAGGCTCAGCTTCCTGACCTGATGACCAACAGTTGCCTTCAGAGCCCTGCAAGCTTCTGCTTGAAAACACATTTGGTTTGGGGTTTTTTTTCCCTGAATGAAACTCCTTTGGCAATTCACAGTAATTTTGATTGGATTAAACTATTTGCCTCATATTATCTAAACTCCACTACCATATCAGCCTAGAATCCTCTACACATACACATTGAAACATTCATGCTTGTGTCTGGCAAAGCTCCAGAGAAGACCTACTGGTCAGACCGTGGATTCAAAAGATAATATGTCATTTAATAATAATTTAATAATTTTTTTTCCTGAGCCACCAAATACCTTATTAAACTTGTAATGCTCTTGAGAATTAATGAGAAAACTATTGATATGCTAACATTCTGAGTACGTTCGTTTTCAAATCTTATCTAGTTTTCAGAAACATTGAATACCGAAGTTAGGAACCAGTCTGGTGACATATTTTACTCAGGACAAAGCTTTCCATTTTTACCCATAAGCCATGTAAAATTACACTAACAGTCTAAAAAGATTACATTACTGAAAGCAGTGCTCTGCAAGTTGCCAACCTGTCACTATGCGTACTTTCCTTAAAACGCATTTAAAAGAGCTGTGCCTTAAACGGAAGGGACGCCTCAGGAGGCCTGGGGAATCACTAGGGCCCTTCCGCACCCCAACAGAAGGGATGCCGCGAGCACCACGCGCGCCGGGCGCGACCCGCCGGCACAGCCACAGGAGCCAAGGGCCCCGCACAGCACCTGCTCCTCACCGGTGGACAAGTGGGGCTCGCCGCCGCTGCCGCCCTACCAGGAGCCGCAGGAACCGGTCCTGGATGTAGCCCCGCGCCGCCGCCGAGCACTTGCTGACGGCGCTGCTGCCGCCGGTGCCCTGGACCTGCCGGGACAAGGACACAGCGCTGGCCGAGAAGCGCCCGGGCCTACCGGGGGGGACGGCGGGGACAGGCAGCGCCAAGGGGGCTCCGAGGGGAGGGGAGGTCAGTTCCCGCCGCGCCGCCGAACGCCGTTCACGTCCCAGCCTCCCCCCTCCCCGCGCTTGCCTCCCCTCATCCCCCGAAGCCCGCCCAGGCCCCGCCACCCCAGCCGGGGCACCGCCTGCGCAGAGACCCGGCGGGTCCCCCGCACGGAGGGGCGGCGGCGGCGCCCGGCCGGGGACCACTCACGGCAGCGGGGCGCGGGGCTCCCGGTCGCCCGCGGCCCATCCTGCGCGCACCGCGGCGCCGTGCTACAGAGACCGGAAGCGCGACCGCACCGCCGGGCGCAGGCAGTGACGCGTGGCGCCCGGCCGGGGAGCGTCAGGGGCGGGGAGCTGCCAGTGGAGGACGCCCCCTGCCGGGCCCGCCCCCCCGCCCCGCCCCGATGCCGGTCCCGCCCCCGGGGCGTCCTCGTGGGATCCCGGCCTGGCCCGCCCCTGGGATCCCGATCCCCGGGGTCCTGGCTCGGCCGCCCCACTCCCAGCGCTGCCGCCGCGGCACCCGGAGGACTTGCGAGTGCCGTCGCGTACCTGGGCCCGGTAGCGAGGGAGAGCCAGGAGCACGTCGCCATGGCAACGGGCAGCCTCCGCGCGGTAAGGGAGGGGCGAGGGGAGAAGCGCTGCGTCAGGAGCAGGGTGCGGGGCTCCCCGGGCAGGGTGCGGAGGTGCC
>JADKXX010010767.1:0-32212 GCA_017310255.1 Butorides virescens
GGGCAGGATGCGGAGGTGCCCGGAGGGTGCGGGCTCCCCGGGCAGGATGCGGAGGTGCCCGGAGGGTGCGGGGCTCCCCTGAGCAGGGTGCGGAGGTGCCCGGAGGGTGCGGGGCTCCCCGGGGCAGGATGCCCGTCTCCCTGGCAGGGTGCGGAGCTGCTCTGGGGCATGACGCCGAGTTCCCTGGCGGGGTGCAGAGCTCAGTGGAGGGGTGCAGCAGGACCCGCAGTAGTTCTGCCCATGCTGTGTTCCCTGTGCTGTACTTAAGAGTAGAGCCGGCGCTGGTGACTGCTTGCGTTTTGGGACGTGGCTTCTTGGGGGTCCAAAGCTGGCAGTGTGGAGGACAAACAGGCAGAGGGCCATGGGAGTATCTGGGGTAGAGGCGGTGAATGTTTCATGTTAATTCTCTTCGGGATTTGTACTAAGAGTTGTAGAGGAGCTGTGGTAGCCCGAGCTATGTAAGATGTCACGAGTACTATGCCTTCTTCCTATTCAGTGTCTCTACACATCTTGCACTCCACAAATTAGTATATTGTGCATTAAATAAGTTATAATCTCAAAAGGCCACTTTTCTAGAGAATGGTCGTATGCGTGCTTCTAACTGGGACCCATAAAGCTCAGTCCTCAGCCCAGTGCTAGCATTTCTTCAACAACCACATGAAAATTTTTCTCTGAGGTGTATTTTGTCAGTGTTGCCTTTTAGGTGATTCCTGTCATACCTGAAGTAGCCAGTCCTAGCTGCTGCAGTTATAGTGCGGGATACAGTACATTATGGTAGCTCCTATATTTCTATTTGTATTTTAGATATGTGCACAGTTTCTGCAGAAATCAAGGCTTCCTTTTCCCTTTTCATAGCTGTTCATCATTTTGTTGATCTTGTCTCATCTCTGGGATCTGGAAATGATGTTTCGATTTAGTTACAGGTTAAGACTTACAGAGAATGCTAGCCCATCCTGCTAGCACTTCAGATCCTGCAGGATTTCCAATTATACTAGCATCCTGAGACTTATGATGGAACAAAACCCATGGCAGCAAGTTGGGGAGTGACCATGGAACTCACTTCATCCAGCCATCCCAGGAAGTCCTTTCCAGTCCTACGTTTCTATATCCATAACAATCTTCTGTGCAAGCCCTGTGAGAAGACACTGAAACATGAACTGGACACCTTGGGTTTAAGACAAGAACACAGACCCAAACAGTTTTGCAGGGGAGGACAGGGGGGGCTGGGAGGTTAGTTTCCTCTCCTTAGTACAAGGCACCACATGTGTGTTGCAGGAAGGGAGTGTCCATATCAGATTTCCTTGGTAAAGGATGAGAAGGTGGTGTGCAGCCGTTCTTGGGTCTGTGTGTCCAGTCCCTAGCTGTCACAGATGTAAAAGCCTGTAATCAATCATCATTTTGTCAGGCTCCAGTTTAGAAGCAGATGGGATTTTTCCTTCTATGTCCTTCTTAGTTTGGAAGGATGTTTTGGAGCCTGGTTGCTGTAATAGCTAGAAATCTCCTCCAGATTTCTTGTTGCATATATTAATGGCCAATTTATATCCCTTTATTCTTGATTCACAGTTAGTCTTAATCTGAAATTGTTCCTTCCTGGCACTGACTCCAAGTGTACAAGCAGATAGATTTATCACCTCTTGGTCTGTGTTTTGCCAGACTAAGGCTAGCTAAGCAGGTTCTGCTAGTGGGAAGTAGAAAGCTTTCAAATACATTTCTGAGAGGGGATGGATGCTGTGTGCGGAGGGTATGCTGTCACAGACCTGGCACTTCCCTCTGGGTTGGACATCTTCACAGGCTGACGGCGGGGGGGGGGGGGGGGGGGGGGGGGGTGTGCATGCCTCTTCCCTGGCGTGCATGGGCAACCTTCCCCTGCCTGGTCTCTCCTCCCACTCCTCTGAAGATTCCCCTGGGGCTCTGCACGACATTCAAAGCTTGTGAGGAATGCACAACTCACCCCAAATAACAGAAAACACATAGCAGAGCAGCACAGGCATCTAGGGGCCCCATGCTGCTCCCACCCCCAACTGGGCGGGCGGTCTGAGGAGGGGGGAGTACATAATGAAAAGCATTTGCTGCAGCAGCTATCTATAGTCTTTTGTGTTTGGGAGCGGGCAAGGGACAGGCGTGGCCCTGCCTGCCTGACCTCAGAGTTGACGTCAGAGAACCCCAAATGAATAACAGGGAGTGCTTCAGAAAGAGAAGCACAACCAGGCTACCCAGCATGGAAGGTGAGACACCAGTACCACTAAGCGAGAGAAGAGATAAAATAGGAGGTACTGTTTCCCACAGAAGGGTACTCTGTGTCCACAGTATGAAGACTCTGGCTTCAATTCAGGTTGGGCCAAACAAGTTTGGGTCTTTCTGTGTGCTGACTCAGCAACTCAAAATCTATGCTTCTGATCTACTACAAGCGTTTTCCCTTACCTGTTCTGCTTCCTTAACCGCTTGGATGCATGCTGAAGGTTATCAGTTGCAGCATCGTCTCTGTATCAGCTTGCACCTGGGAAACAGTTCTAGGAATGATAAGAAGGTTACAGGCCTGTGTTGTGCTAAGCAGTAGGACTGTGCCTTAAAAATATTGCTACCCAAAATATTTCATTCTAGCACTACTGATATTGTCCTGTTGCTCCCAGTCACTGCGAGAGTGGAGGGCTAGATTCATCTGCCAATCTAGGACAATGTGGTAAGAATTGGATCCAGGAGAACATATGATATGAGTCTTAGATCTTGATCATATTATTGTAATGTAATACCACAGAGAGGCTTCAGTGACAGGGCAAGGCCTTGTCAGGCCACTGTGGCAAAATTTAGAGATAAACAGCATAACTTGTAGTCTCATGTGCTCACCGAAGTCTTGAGTGTACAACCTAAATACTTCATAAAATACATCTGTGTCATCAAAGAGGCTATGATTAACAAAACAAGATACAATCACAGAATCATAGAATGGTTCTGGTTGGAGGAGACCTTTAAAAATCATCTATTCCACCCACCCAACATGGGCAGGGACATCTTTCGCTACGTCAAGTTGCTTAAAGCCCCGTCCAACCTGACTTTGAACATTTTGAACACAAGCAAAGGAACCAGCTTCCTAGTTGTCATTAAGAATGTAAACATATCCCAAAAAAATCCATCACTGTCAAGGAAAATATTGTGATTTTGTCATTCTTTGGTGTTCAGTGGAATCTTTTCTTCTTCAAAAAGAGTGACGGAAAGGAAGTTCAGAAGATATCCCTAGATACTAATGGCAGTGATGTTGGAAATGGAGAGAAGAAACAATCATCCCATGTCTTGTCACAGAAGTTAGGAGGTGCAGGAAACAGCTGTAAGGACTTTTAAAAGATAAAAGAAGTGGTTTGGTTTATTGCCTTGTAAAGAGGGTGCAGTAGGAATGGGGAAACTGAGGTAAGGATATGGCTAAAACACTAGCCCAGAGGGATGACATTTGCGCTGGTATTATAATGGACTTAGATTTGTGAATCAACATGGAGGGTGAAAAGAACCAGCTGAGGAGATGTGAGGACAAAGAATGTTGAGGTGGGGTTTTGTTTTCTTTTGTTTTTGTTTTGCAGAGATCTTGGACCAAAGTTTCCTTGGAAATGACCAGTGCACTGATATTTATAGGAAGAAAATGACATGTCTCGCGAAATTGTTGGACACTTAATACAGTATCAGCCCTGGCCAAAATAGTGGAAGGGTTGACTGCACGTTGTAAGAGGGAGTAATGATTGCCATTAACTATACAGCCAATATACATTTCTGAGCAAGATAATTATCTGTTTGGAATACCACCAGTGGAGATATGTTGATATCCCAGGAGGTTTGCTTCCCTGTTTTATTCCCACGTAATATTGTGGTCTTTTAAAATCTCCTGGTTAATAATTCAGACCTTCATTAAATGTTGTCCATTCCATGTTAAAGGACAAGATCTTGACCTTAGGCACTGCTATGATCAACTCTTTCTGAAAAACTGCCAGAGCTTTCTGAAAAATGTCTTGAAGTCTTATCCTTGCAGGAGGATGCTCCCACACTTCACATCAAGTGATACTGACCCCCACTCTGCCTTTCATCTGCTTGGTAGGAGGCACTCTTCATCCCTTTACCCACCACAGCTCCTGTACTACCTGCTGCTTTCCCCATTACCAAATGTATCTGTTGCATTTACATTCAGTGATTCTCTACATTCTTTGAATAAACACGGATCGGGGTAAAGCAGCCGTGAAACTTCTGATAAACTGATATGGCACTTTATGCTGTATTACACTTATGTTCTTGCTATTCAAAGACCTTATCACACCTTCTCAATTTGGTTTTTCTCTCTGAACAGGTTGAACTCCAGTTTGAGTTATTGTCTGGTGTGGATTTTTTTCAGAGAGGTATGAGCAAGATAGGAGCCTTTAACTTCCATTGAGGGAAGTTTCAAAAGAAACCTTTCTGCGTGTGTTTAGAGGCCTGATGTATGGGGGTGCTACTCCTCCAGCTGCTTTAATCGGCACACTCAAGCCTCTCAGAGCTCCCTTTGTGTTTTAGAGCCTTGTTCTTCTCTCCAAATGCAAAAATTATACACTGGCTGTTTGATAGTTTCTTTGGTGACTTGAAAGCCTTCAAAATGTGGCTCCTATATTGTTTCTTCCTCAAATCTCTGTCTCAGTCTGTAAAATGGGGATAAGACCAAATTTCATACCTCCAAGGAGGGAGACATGAGGGGAAAAAAAAAAAGGAATTTTGGCACATCAGAGAGAGATAAGGGATTTCTGTAAGGCATTTGTCAGTTGTACATGAAGAGCTGGTTAAACACCGAGCAGTAATTCATCAACTTTTGACTTAGGCTCTGTTGCTGTGTTTTACAATGGATGATTGTCAGCCAGCAGGGTTGTTTCTAGGAGAGTCCCACAGAGCAGCTCATGGTTACAAATTGGTGTCTGTGTCCTGGAAAGCAGGAATTAAAGGATTTATTGATTGCATTAGATGACCAGTAGAATAGGAGTTCTCAGTTTGACAAAATAGCTAGACCAAAAGGTATTTGAAGAGTGTATAAAAAGGACATAGAAGAATCGAATCAAATAGAATAGAATAGAATAGAATAGAATAGAATAGAATAATAGGATAGTTCAGTTGGAAGGAACCTACAACAATCATCTAGTACAACTTCAAAGAAGGACTGGTATTACAAATGTATATTTCATTAGTACAGCTATTACTGGCATAATGTCAGTGTTCTGGGATCAGCATTTCAAACCCATTCTGGTTACAAGTTGAAAAGAGTTCTGGTTTTAGGTCTCCCCTATATTCAGAGATTGAAGGCACAGAGTCTCTTTAGTTTTAAAATGGTTGTAAAATTAACCAGTATGGAACTACAACAGGACTTTCAGAAAATGAAGTCCAATCTGTATTTGGACTGTGAGTAAATTTTGTCGGGGTCGCAGGTATGTGATGCCTTCTGTGTTCCTCTGGCAGGTGACGTTATTTCTTACCAATTTCCTGATGTTTCAAAGATCACCAGTATTCTATTGTCATGTTTGCCAGCAGACACAGTGCTGTTTTCCACAAATTAGAATTTCCCATCCACACGATGTTAAAACCACAATGTCATTTACCAGTTTCTTCCTATGAGACTCAGATGAACTGGACTAGCAAAGGGAAAGTATCTCTATAGTGTCCTAACGCCCGGTTCTGCAACTTCCCGTTCTCTCAGCTTCATCCTGCTATTATCTCTGCTCCCAGAAACTCATAACCTAACACAGACAACTAGCCGGTCTCCAGGGAGTCTCTGGTCCATGAATTTGGCCTTGTTTATAGCATCTGAGCCATGACATCATCACTTTGGGGCCCCACACATAGATGGCAAAGGAGGAAACAATATAAATTATGCTGGGCCCTGCTTTCTTGTGGTGAGATCTGTCCTTGCCAGAAACTTCTAGCCTTTGTTCTGGGCTGGGAAGGGGTTTCATAATGGAGAGGCACTTTCTATTCTGAGTGGAGAAAGCAGTACCAGGGAAGGTTTTAATTAACTCCCATCAGTGCAGAACGGCCAGGCTGTTTGCAGGAGTTGATGAACAGTGCAGTCCCAGTCCAGTCTATTACAGTGAGAAGGGCTGCAGGAATGGAGAATGTTCTCACCCCATGGCAAAGAGGTCATTGTTGGAGGATGAGACCAATTCTTAGTAAGACCAGACTGGAGCTCTTCCCAAGAGGAGAGGACTCACTCTGCCAGATGAGGAGCAATAGAGTAAAGCAAACACCAATTAGAAATGGAAGGGAAGCACAACAGGCTTTTCTCACCTTTGTCCCATCTCTCAACTCTGCTTGAGGTGATGTACAATGGAGGATGGCACTATGGGCTTGTCCTTCTAACCTGTCCTAAGGACTAATGTAGAGCTTGGGCTACTGCCATTCATAACCTAGCAGGGTATGTTGCAAATATGTGGAAGATGTTCATTTTCATGCCTTGCCTTACGATCATCCTCTTTTCCTCCAGGGTAGCCTGGTACAGTCTGGTACTTTGAGGTCCTGCTATGAAAATTATTTGCTCAGCATTTTTCAAATGCTTTGAGGGAGGGTTCTTGTTTATGTGACAGTCATACTTTTTTATTCCTCCTGTCTTGCTGATGCTAACTTCTTCGTCTTGTAACCCTTATCTGTTAATGGTTCACATTACCTTTGCTAGATCGTTTCTCTGCCTTGTTTTTGTTTTCCCATTGTAAGCATAAATCTAAATCCTATATTCCTATTGCAAGAGCTGCTCCTTCCTTCCCTCTCCCTTTGTTTGATTAATATTTCCTTCCATCTTTTCAGCTTACTCATCAGGTCATGTTGCTGTTTTTGACATCACCTTGCCTTCGCCTGCTGTTTCTGAAATGCCCTCTGTAAAAAATGCATCTGTCCCTGGCATCTTCATGGCCTCCCTGTCTATGTCGTGAGTCCTTCAGAGACTTCGATGCCTTTATTTGACATTTCTCAAGGTCTAAACTCCTGATGGATCATGTTGCTTGAACTGGGTCAGGTTGTGGGGGAATGCTGCACTGCTGCTCTCCCACTGCTCCCCCTTCCTCTTCCCTGCTTCCTTCCCTCTTTCCTTCTTCAGAGCAATGCTGTGTTCAGCTTTTCAGTGTTGCTGTCACCAGGTCCACCCTGAGAGCCTTTCTCTCTTCTTTTGATTTCTGGCTCTTTCTCTTCTTCTGCTTTCAGTCATTGCTCACACTTCTTCACTGCCTAATACTCTTCATGCCCTGTTGTCCTCTACCCTTCATTAATTTTCCCCTTCTCTTCCATTACAGGCTCAACCCTGAAAGTCCTCAGCCCTTATATACTCCTGGGATCTCTCACCTCCTGCACTGGTATTAACAAACTCCCATCAACAGTCTGAATTCTGCTACTTCGCTGCCTTTCCTCCCACTCTCATTTTGCCATCTTCCTAGTTTAAAATGGGAAGGTTCAAAGTTTTACTTACTCCCTTGTCCTCAATTTCAGGTTCCTTTAGCCTGTTTTAGCACATTCCTCCTCCTGCTTTCAGTTCTTACTTTGTAAGAGCTTTCTGCTTCCTCCCACAGGAAAGGAACAAGAAATAACCTCTTATTTCTCTTTGCCTTGCTTTCATTCTTCTCTTTCTTGTCTCCATCACAGATGCAGAAATTTCTTACCTAATTTATTCTGTTATTGTAATCCTAGGTAACATGTTCTGAGGATTTCAAGTGCAGCACTTCAAAGAATTTATGTGACTCTTTCATCATTTGCTCTAGAAGGGAAGACAAAGTTTGTAGATGGTATTTTACAACGAATAGTGAGTCTGCGGCACAGCAGGCTCTGGACTTCGGCCTCCAAGGCTACAGGATACAATGTGAGTGAGACATAAAACCTGTGGTGCACAAAAGCACTCAGGCACAAAGCAAGTGCTGTGAGATGTGTTAATTTTCTGTAAATGACACTTAAACCTTATATTTTGCTTCTTTATTTGAGAAATAAAGAATCAATAGTAAGCATAAAACAGAAGACCTGTAGTTGTGTGTAATATAGGTGAGCAATAATGTTTCTGAGAATTAGAGAGTTCTAAAAGCTGCATATTGTTCCGTCGATCACATGGCTGTGGCAGAGAATCATAAAGCCGCTGCACGTCCCAATGTTTACTAGGTGAGTGATGTTGGATATGTTGTCTCTCTACATGCAGATCTGGACACTGGATGGGACAGACCTGGGAAAGTGCTAAGAAGAGTCTTTCACCTTTGACAGTAATGAAACCACAAAATATTATTCTCATTCTGTATTAGAATAGAATAGATCTACTTGGAAGGGACCTACAATGATCCCCCAGTGTAACTGCCTGACCGTTTCAGGGCTGACCAAAAGTTAAAGCATTTAGGGCATTGTCCAAATGCCTCTTAAACACTGACAGGCATGGGACATCCACCACCTCTCTAGGAAGCCTGTTCCAGTGTCTGACCACCCTTTCTGTAAATAAATGCTTCCTAATGTCCAGTCTAAACCCCCCCTGATGCAGTTTGGAACCATTCCCATACATCCTGTCCCTGGACGCCAGGGAGAAGAGCTCAACACTTCCCTCTTTATGTCCCCTCCTCAGGAAGCTGTAGAAAGCAATGAAGTTGGCCCTCAGTCTCTTTTTCTCCAAACTAGACAAACCCAGAGTCCTTAGCCACTCCTCACAGGACACGTCTTCCAGACCCTTCATCAGCTTTGTTGCCCTCCTCTGGACCCATTCCAGTACCTTCACATCCTTCTTAAATTGTGGGGCCCAGAACTGCACACAGTACTCAAGGTGAGGCTGCACCAACGCTAAATATAGCAGGGTAATTCCCTCTCTCGACCAGCCGGTTGTACTGTGTTTGATGCACCCCCAGGATGCAGTTTGCCCTCTTGGCTGCCAGGGCACGCTCCTGACATATTGAACCTGCTGCCAACCAGCACCCCCAGGTCTCTTTCTGCAGGGCTGCTCTCCAGCCACTCTTCTCCCAATTTATACTTGTGTCCAGCATTACTCCATCCTGGAGGGAGAATTTGGCTTTTGGTTTTGTTAAATTTCATGCCATTGATGATTGCCCAATGCTCCAATCTATCTAGATCCCTCTGCAAGGCCTCATGTCCCTCAAGAGACAGCACCCCCCAGTTTAGTATCATCAGCAGACTTACTAATGGTGCACTCAACTCCTGCATCCAGATCATTGGTAAAAATACTGAACGGCACTGGCCCTAGGACTGAGCCCTGAGGAGCACCGCTGGTGACTGGTTGCTAGCCGGATATAGCCCCATTCACTACAGCCCTTTGAGCCCTGCTGTTCAGCCAGTTCTTCTTACTACCCACCCATTTTCTCAGCCACACTCACATTAGATCAAGAGCCTCACCACTGTAACAGTGGCACATAATATTCAAGTCAGCTGCACAAGCCAGCCTTAATAAAAGGCGATGCAGGAGAGCTCTTCAGTTCCCTGCCTCCTCGTAGATCAATGCCTGAGTGTGTAAAAATTAATCTTGCTCTGCAACATGCTAACAGGCAACTTTTGCTATTCTAAGAAAAAAACCTGCACAGTTAAGATTCACACAAGAATTATAACAAGAGGAATTAGGTCACGAGAATAGAGAGAGAAACAAGAAGTGTTAGAGAAAAGTCTCTTGCAAAGGGAAGGACTATAGAGAAGTAGAAGGTGACTTGCTACAGGATTCTGTGATGCAACTCAAGAGCATCTGAACAGCATCATCAGACTTTAGCTGAGCATCTCTTAGTGATGATCAGGATACACCCACAAAATCAAACCTTGCCCTCCCTCTGCATAGTACCAGCTCAAAGCCTCCAGATCAAGAATAGACCCACTGGATGTTTTACCTTTTCGACTGATGCCTTCATTTATGGGCTATGCATTTCACGCCCTTCTATATACACGTGGTGGGCATTTCTTAAACTGATGACAGTAACGAAAGAAAACCTTCTCATGTGAGAAAATTTATGCCCAAATCCTCAGTAATTTGGTTGTTTCAAAAATTAAGAGAGAATGAAACTACATTTCACTTTCTCACAAAAGCAAGAAAAGGTGTCCTAGCCTGTGTACAAAACTGCCAGTGGCATTCTGGGGAAGTGTCGTGATATGCTTCCTCTTTTCTCACATTTTTCTAGGTCTGTGCTGTCAAAGAGGATACTAGGCTAGATGGATCTTTGGTCTAACATACCATGATTATTCTAATGTCTATGTTATAATACATGTAATACATATTAGAATAACGTATATTTGTATACATATAATTTATATATAAACGCGTAGACACCACCACCCCATACACACCTCTCAGCTTTGTCAGTACTTTTTCTAAGGCATTTTTTCCTCTGTGGGATACTGATGGGGAACGTGACAGCTCTTTGTGGGGGTATTGTTGGTTTACTGGAGGGGTTTTTTTGCCTGCAATTTTAGAACTGAATAGATAGATGTAAGAACTTGCAACACTCTAAGAGTATGCCAGCTCTCGCTTTTGTTTAACACAAACACACAAGCTCCTGAGAAATATTGTGAAGTTTTTCTTTTATAAGGCATCTCATCTTCCAGAAAAAAAAACCCAAAAGATGTCCTTATTGAATCACAGAAAGATGCCCCATCCCTGGAAGTGTTCAAGGTTGGGCTGAATGGAGCTTTGAGCAACCTGATCTAGTGAAAGATGTCCCTGCCCATGGCAGGGAAGTTGGACTAAATGACCTTTAAAGGTCCCTTTCAACCCAAACCATTCTGTGATAACCACAGAACCACAGAATGGTTGAGGTTGGAAAGGACCTTTGGAAGTCATCTTGTCTAAGCCCCATGCTCATTTAGCATCAGTGAACTGTAGATCTCAGTGATCTTCTTTAGACTCATAGGGGCAAATCGATTTGGCCCATTGATTTAAAAAAAACCAAATATTATTGCTAGACTACTGTTTATTATCTTCCAATGTTTTCATCTTTTATCTCACATGCAAAAGAGAAGTTTGACCAACTATTCCTTCTTGCCATCACTAACAGATTTGCTATGTCCATGTAACAGACTCCCTTTTTCTGGACTTCTTTTGTTCTTAGTTTACAACAAAAACAAAAGCGTACCATTTTTATTAGCTTTAGTGTCATCAGGGTTTTATTCTTTCTTTTTCGTTGGGTTCAGTTTTACATGATCCAGGAATTATGTCACTTAGAAATGATCTATTTTCCCTTCCCAGCTGCCTCCTTTTCTGTTTGCAGGATACAGATTTGACTTATGCCAAAAGCAGACATGTTCCCATAATTAAAGCTTTTTTTTTTTTTGCAATCCATGGTAATGTAACACTGAATATTCTTACCCTTGAAAACCTCCAATCCTTGAATCTTGTTGATCCTTTTGTTTAATTATGTCTTGCAATTATAAGATCTACAGCCTAATTTCATGTGTAACCATGGGTTTTATCTTCAGAACAGTAGGATTCAAATTAATCTGGGATATAGTTACTAGCATTCATAAATCATAAAACCACAAGAAAAGTACTGTAAATCAGTCTGTCATCTTGTACAACACATGCCATAAAGCTTCCCTGAATTATCTTTTCCTTGACTTACTACCATACATTTGGAAAAAAAACCCAAAACAAAACAAAACCACGCACAAACACATTTTGATTCAGGAGTTACCAATGACCAGAAATTCACAGCATCGTTGGTTAAGTTGTTCATACTGTTCATTACTTTGGGCTGTTAAAAGGTTGTGTCCTGCTTTTGAGCTGAATTGGTTTGTTTTATAAGATTCCATCCAGGACAGTTTTGCATTCTGTTACAATCAAGCTGGCAGACCTGTAATTGTTCAAAATACTTTTTAAAAAATCTCTTCCTAAATATATGTACTGCATTAGATATTTACCAAATATTTAACCTCTAGTGTGGTAGAATTGGTTCAAAATCGCTTCCATTATCAATTGCTGCAGTTATGTATGCCCATTCTTTCCATTTGGGGATGCAGAGGCAATGTAGGAACCAAATTAAAATGAAATTCTAATTTTTTCCATCTGAGAAATGAGCATTTCCATATCCTTCTTACTACTAGCTCCTGGGCTTTTGAGACCATGCTTCTCAGGTGTAGAAATCAGCTTCTTCCACTTCTATAGATTCTAAGTTTATTAACTTTTTCCAGTAGTCATTCATCCAGGGAAGTCTGGTGCCTTAGCCAATGAAAGCATGATACTGGGCCTCGGTTCAACCACAACAACAAAACAAACAAACAAAATCGTTGACATTTTAGACCAATAAAACAGGTAATGGGATTCAGAGTGCTGTAGCTTCAAAGGGAACACCAAGAGACACCTTCGCCAACATGCTGGGATCCACCAGCGATGTGAAAACTCACAGTGTTTGAGAGGGTGGTATTGGCTGTAAGATGGCTGGTGGGAAGCGCTGGGGAGAAACTTCAGTGACTCTGTATGAAAGATGAGTAAGAAGCTGGAAATCAAGAACACATCGTGTAGATAATTGGGATAATGGGATTTATGTGGGCTGGTCTTGTCTATTGCCAGTCCCAAGTAGCGACAGACAGAGTAGCTTGTCTGATTTCTGAGAGAGCTCTTCATGCACAAGTAGCAGTTCAAGTCAGTATTACCAACCTGCATTGCTGCAGGGTGAAATGCAAACGCTGCATACCTTTGGGGTTTCAGAGTCATCCGGATTGTTTATATCCCTTACTTTATATTGGTCCATCAGTTCAGGAAAACAATTTCTATTTTGTGTCCAATCAGTGTCCAATACTCTCTGACCAGGTTCCTTTAGAAATTCCACACAAGGAGGGTTTAATGTTTGATAGCAGATTTACTTATTTGAAGATACTTGGCATGACATGGGATTTGATTTACCAGAGTGATACAGCAGAATGCTGAAATCACAACAGAAACGTAATATCGCAATTGCAATATGCAGTTGAATCTCAATTCAAATGTGATTCCCATTGCCAGTCTCTATATGTTCACTGTCACGATGCTGGGCACCTCCAGTTGCTGGGGAAATGATAATGGGTTGAAGCCAACTCAAGCCCATTGCTCTCTTCAACTTCATTTTGTTGGTTGCTCCGTTGTTATACTCTATGTTGGGCTAAGCCATTGTCGTGGTTTAACCCGGCTGGCAACTAAGCACCACGCAGCCACTCGCTCGCTCCCCCCTTCCCTCAGTGGGATGGGGGAGAGAATCGTAGAAAAGAAAAAAAAAGTAAGACCCGTGGGTTGAGATAGAGACAGTTTAATAAGAGAGAAGAATAACAATAGTAATAATAATGGTAAGAAAATATACAGAATATATAAAACAAGTGATGCGCAATGCAATTGCTCACCACCCGCTGACCGATGCCCGGCCTATCCTGAGCAGCAATCACTCCCCCCGAGCCGCGATCACTTTGCCCGCGACCAACCGACCGACCAACCCCCCCCGAGCATGACGTTATATGGTATGGAATAGCTCTTTGATCAGTTTGGGTCAGCTGTCCTAGCTGTGCTGTACTCCCAGCTTGTTAAGCACCTGGCCGAGCAGGAGAAGCTCAAAAAGACCTGGAGTAGTCTGAGCACTACTTGGCAATAACTAAAAACATCCGTGTGTTATCAACATTCTTCTAGTACTAAATTCAAAGCACAGCACTATGCTAGCTTCTGTGAAGAAAATTAACTCTATCCCAGCCGAAACCAGGACATCCATGTATACACTTAGCCCATGCTGGTCTGGCTAGCTCAGAAAGACATTGACACCTATTTGATTAACCCACGGAAAGCCAATTATACAACCAGTTGATTAACTCAACTGATACCTCCTTTATCTAAAACAAAGGCCACTCTCCAGTCCCCTTTGTGTTAAGTTCAGTTTGCTTTGCAATAGCTGCGGTCAGGCCCTGTATTCTTGCCTGAGCTTCAGGATTACATCACCTGTGGCCACCTCCTCTGAGCCTTCTTGCATTGTAGGGATTTGTTGATCAGTCCTATCAGCTGACTCATACTCAGTTTTGTTCTCAATATTCAGTTACCACAGTAAAGCAAAAAGAAGGCTGACCGAATAGCTAGCCACATAAACATAAAACAGGAGTTCCTCTTAGACTGCTGAGTAGTAGTTACAAGAAATACAGGGGGAGAATACAAGGGGTGGGAAAATCCTGTCTTCTCTCATCTCCAGTGTATCTTTGTAGCAATGGGTACAAACTGAAACATAAGAGGTTTCAGTTGAACATGAGGAAAAACCTCTTTACTCTGAGGGTGCCCGAGCCCTGGCCCAGGCTGCCCAGGGGGGCTGTGGAGTCTCCTTCTCTGGAGATCTTCAACCCCCGCCTGGATGAAGTCCTGTGTAACATGCTCTAGGAGAGCCTGCTTTAGCAGGGGGGTTGGACTAGATGATCTCCCGAGGTCCCTTACAACCCTTGCGATTCTGTGATTCTGTGATTGCAACATAGTCTTTGAAATACTAGACAACTTTGTAGCCCTACATTATGGTTGGCAAGTGCATATTCCACACTCCAACCACTGCGTCTGTTTATGCTCTAGAAATAGCATTCTCCAGCAATAATATCCTCAGTCTCCCTCTTCCACCCAATGCAAAAAGTATCAACAGCATTTGTAAAGGACAGTGGGGGTGGCTGTTACTTCTACTATTTAAAGTCCATAACGAGTTTCAGTAGTTCCTTTTTTTTTCCACTCAGTTTTCTTGGAGGAATTATTTCTATCTTGGCATTACCAACTTCTTTTCATAACATAAACATTCTTTTTAGATTTACATCATTCAGTGTAACAAGTGTTAAGATAAATACATGTGTGTCAAAGACTATGACCACCACCACTGTACACTGGGCTTATGTGGCCAGGTGTTGGCAAAGGCAGAGCTGCAGGGGTGGCCTCTGTGAGAGGAGGCCAGGGTTGCCCTGTGCTGGACACAGCTGGTTCCAGCCAGCTCCAAAACGAACGTACCGCTGCCCAAAACTGAGCCCATCAGCAATGCTAGTGCCACCTCTCTGATAACATATTTAAGAAAGGGTAAAAAATGCTGGGCAGCAGCTGCAGGAGAGAGAAGTGAGAAAAATGTGAGAGAAGCAGCCCTGCAGACGCCGAGGTGAGAGAAGGAGGGGAGGAGGTGCTTCAGATGCCAGAGCAGAGGTTCCCCTGCAGCCTGTGGAGAAGACCACGGCGACACAGGTTGTCCTTCTGCAGCCCAGGGAGGACCACGTTGGAGCAGACAGCCACCCTGCAGCCTGTGGAGGATCCTACGCCACAGCAGCAGGTATGCCCTGAAGGAAGCTGCAGCCCATGGCAAGGAGCCCCTGCAGGAGCAGGCTTTCTGGCAGTAACTGGCACGCTGGGCACCCATGCCGGAGCAGTCTTTTGCTGAGAGACCATACCCTGTGGAAAGGCTCCCATGCTGGAGCATGCGTGAGGAGGAAGGAGCGGCAGAGATGACATGTTATGAGCTGACCACAACCCCCATTGCCCTGTGCTGCTGGGGTGGGGTGGAGGTACAAGCATCGGAAGTGCAGGAGTGAAGTTGAGCCTGGGAAGAAAGGGCGCTGGGAGAAAGATGTTAGTTTTGTCTTTGTTTCTCACTATCCCACTCTATTTATAATCAGCAATAGATTAAATTAATCTTCCCCAAGTTGAGTCTGTTTTGCTTGTGACAGTAGCTGGTAAGCAATCTCCCTGTTTTTTTCTCAAGCTGCAAGCTTTTTCATCTTACTTTCTCCCCATCTTGTTGAGGGGGAATGAGGGGGTGCCTTGGTGGGTATCTGGCAGCCAGCCAAGGTTCACCCACCACACCAGTGTTCCATCAGCTGTTCATGGCCTGTTTAGATACAACCATAATACAGAAAACACTTGGTTTTAAATTAGTTGTGTTTTGGGGACCAGACTACTCGACTACATTCAATTTCAAAGCACAATATAAGGGAACATGATGACAAATGACGAATGAAGCAGGGTAAAATGATGATCGCTGACTTTTTATGGTGAGGGCCCCAAAGCGGTCAACTAAATCAGGGTAGGGGTCTGCTTGAAGGCTGTTAGTTCCCCAACAGAGAACAAGAGATTAGTTCAAATTATAATACTCCCCATAATACATATATTAAGATGTCTCAGAGGGAAGAGTTGTCAGAAGGAATATTTGAAGCTCAGTATTGCTTCAATATTTCTGGGGATTTAAAAGTCAGTCAATCATTGCTGATAAAGTTTGCAGATGATACTAAGACTGGCTGAACGATAAACAGGTAAGTAAGAAACAATGAACTAATAAACTGGATCCTCTCAAACAAGGTTGCTCTTAACACAGAGAAATGCAAAGCATTACCATGATTATGGGACTGTCCAGAAAAATAAGGGCTGAAATGGTTTACACTTGTAGAAGACAAGCCAGTTAATACTCAGTACTGGAGCAAAAAGAGCTAAAGCTTTGGATGCATGGAGAGAGAAGAAATGCCTGAAATACAACCTGAAAGAATGCACCCACAAGTGGTGAGGGAGCTGGATGACACCACTGCAAGGCCACTCTTGATTATCTTTGGAAGGTTGTGGTGACTGGGGGAGGTTCCTGAGGGCTGGAAGAAAGCAAATGTCCCTCCTAGATTCAAGGAAGGCAAAAGGGAACTACAGGCCAGACAGCCTCAACTCAGTCCCTGGGTAGGTGATGGAGCAAATCTTCTGAAAACCATTTCCAAACACAAGAAGGCAAGAAGGTGGTCAGGAGTAGTCAGCAAAGATCTATGAAGAGAAAATCATACTTAACTAACCTGATAGCCTTCTACAATGAGATGACTTGGTGTAGGAGGGGAGAGCAGTGGATGTTGTTTGCCTCAACTTTAGTAAGGTTCTAGTTGTCCCTGCTTTGAGCAGGGGAGGTGGACTAGATCTCTAGGTGTCCCTTCCAACTTCAATTAGTCTGCAATTCAGTCCCTCTTATGAAGACCGTATATATTCTCGTTTGGAGGTACCCAATCCCAGTTTGTGAAACAAATCTTTGTAAAACCAAGGGCTATTATGAACTCTCTCATTTTTCAGCATTATTTTCTTCATTTCTCTATTTCCTGTTTGTCCTTCACTTCTTCATTTATTACAGAGAATAATTATATGGACATAGCCCACATTTTCCACTGTTCGCTAAGTGTTCATTTTGACACTGTCAAATTGAAACACAGAATTTCATTTAAACATACAAAAAGACTTTGTCTTGTGGGGGGGGGGGGTCAAACACTAGATCAGGTTGCTCAGGGATGTTGTGTAGTTGCCTGTCTTGGAGGTATTCAGAACAAAACTGGACACAGTCCTGAGCAACCTGCTGTAGTTGACGCTGCCTTGAGCAAAGGGATTTGACTAGAAGTTCTTCAGATATCCCTTTCAACCTTAACTATTCTAGGATTCTATGATTGATTACTGTCTTTCCATCAGCACAAACACTCTGCCACTGTCACCTGACACTAAGGGGACAGTCATCAAGCACACTAACATCAGGGAGGATAATCACAGAGTCATACAATCATAGAATCATAGAGCAGTTTGGGTTGGAAGGGACCTTTAAAAATCATCTAGTCCAAACCCCCTGTGCCATGGGCAGGGTCATCTTTCACCCTGACCTTGAACACTTCAGGTAACCAGATGGGTTAAACACTTCTCATGTCACCTTTAAGAACACCTGCACAGGATATTTTTTTGTCCTTCTGTTTAAATTGCCTGATAATTTCTGTAACTGCAGCAAATGTTAATCCCACAGCTATTGCGTGGAGTAACAGTTTTTAAAGCCAGAGTGTTAGTTTCCCCCTCAAATATTTTTTTTTCTGCAAGCCTTAACATGATTTTAAATTGAACATTTCAAAATTTATGATCCTCTTCTCCTCTGTGATATTCTCTTTGATGAACATGAACAGGGAAGGATCCTGTCTGTGACTGATGGTGAAAGTCTTTGGCAGCCACTAAATTGCCTTTGGGTTACAGGGACACAAAGCAGACAAGGAACAAGTTCCAGTTTATAGCATTTATAACTGCCTTCCTTACAAAATCTAAACACCTTCCAGAAGTTCATTAGGCAATACTATAAAACTTCTCTGATGTGCTCTACTGACAGTGTCCATGAGGTGGGGGATGCAGTAAGGAAAGGTGGAAAAAATGGGGCATGTCTATATAATTGTCCATCTATAATAAATTGGGGTGAGGCTGACTGGCCCTGGATCTTCCTTTTTGCCTTTCTTGAATCTAGGAATGATATTTGCTTTTTTCCAGTCCTCAGGAACCTCCCCCAGTCACCAAGACCTTTCAAACATGATCGAGAGTGGCCCTGCAGTGACAGTGATGTCATCCAGCTCCCTCACCACTCATGGGTGCGTTCTTCCAGGTCCCACGGACTTGTGTAAGCCCAGTCCCTAACCTGACCCTCCTCACTGAGGGTAAGTCTTCCTTGCTCCAGAGTTTCCCTTTGGTCTTAGGGACCTGGGATTCCTGAAGGCTGCTTTTCAATGTCCTCTGTCACCGGGTGCTTGCCCCATTTAGCAGTGGGCCCACGTTTTCCTTAGTCTTCCCGTTGCTGCTGATACACCTGCAGACGCCTCTCTTGTTGCACTTCACATCTCTTGCCAGATTCGACTGCAGGTTGGCTTTGGTTTTCCCCACCCCATATCTGCTTGCTTGGATAACATCTCTGTATTCTTCCTGGGTTACTTGTCCCTTCTTCCAGCTCACAGCTCCTCACAGCAGCCTGAGTTATTTTTAGGTATGTAAGAATAATCAAGAGGGCTCATAAACCAAACTTACCTTCTTCCTTCTGCTAGGTCAGTTGTGGCCCTTACAGGTTAGGTAAAGCAGAATCAACTAAGTGGTTGTTTATAGCCTGATTCTGCTGTTGGAGGAGCTATGAGGCTGTGATTTAACCTGGAGGTTTGAGTAACTTCTTAAAGTGTGGGGTAGGCTTATATGTGTGTTTTTAACCTATGGGATGTTTTTGGATTGTGACTTGGATTAGAGCGTTTGATGTTAGCTAATGGTAACATCTTTGTCAAGTTATGTGCACCACAACAGCTTAAACTGCAAATTAATGATTTTTTTTTCGGTGTTTTAAATGATCTAAACACGATACATTTAGCACACATGTGGTCTGTATCTGGCATTTATAAGTGATGCTACAACACAAATGACGAATATTCATGAGGTTAAGACTGTGCAATACATAAACTTGCACTAGGTGGAGCTGTATCATACCAGATCGTTCCTTCCCTCCTTCGGGGCGGGGGCCGGGAGGGAAGGCGGAGAGAACAGAGATAATGTGTGTTTGTGTCTCATCCTCTGTAGTTTAAGAACCACAGCTTCCTGTGGCTATTTGTGGCAGGTATATTTAGTGCAGTTCAGCTCTTACATATGCACGCACCACATTTAGCATGGGCTGTTTGGTCAGTGTGCGCATTCCTGCCAATTTGCCTGCTGGCACGTACAAGAACATAGTGTATTTGTGGGATTTCTCATTGCATCCCAGTGTGCATCGATTGTGGATGACAAACTTAATTTGTCAAAGGCAAAAAGAAGGTTAGGCCATCTGCATTTTTCTTCTCCCTGGAGGAATCATCAGCTCTTACTTCAGAACCTGCCTCTCTGTGACAGACCAGAGCTTGAACCCAAGCTCTTGAGCAAGGAGAACACAGGTATAGATGGGTGATTCCTGGACAGTCCCATCGCCCCTGCAGACTCCTCCCAGTTCCCTGCTGCTAGGCAGAAGAGTCCAATGGAGTCGACAGCATGTGGGTGAGACTTGACTCTGCTGATCTCAGAGCCTTTCCTTCCTGAACAAACATTTTCCATTCTGAAATAATCACCTCGCTATATATAGAAAGCTCCTCCAAAGCAAAAGCCGTGTTCTTTGGGAAGGGATATTCCTAAAATTGTTTTCTTCCTTTTACAAAACACTAGCAGGCCCTTTGCCATCAGGCTTGAATCTGTGAATTGATCAAAGGTACGTGTTCACCTCACAGGAAAGTAATCTGGAGTCCCCATGCAGCTCCTGTGCTCCCCACCCCCACCCCATGGATTCTGAGACCATGTCTGTAATCGCAATCCACCGTATTTCGGAAACCACCTCCCCATCTCACTTCCTCCCAGCTGATTTTCAGGGGAACAGAAGGAGACTTGTTTGCTACCAGGGAGGAAGTCCAGGCCTTAGTGAGCAGCTTTCTAAGAGGCACCTACGAGAACGGTGTGCTTTAGTCAGCGTGTACTTGCAGAGGCTGCTGCCAAATGAGGTCACCCTGCTGCAGGAACGTGGATGAAGAGGTTCCAGAAGAGGAGGATGGAAGAAGCCAGGACAGGAAGTAGAGCAGTCAGCAGCGCAGGGCTCAGCTCAGTCAACTCCCTGCTCTGGAAACAGTGATTTCAGTTTTGTCTTGGCACACAGACTAAAATGTATTAGATGGTTTCCTTCTCATCATTCTCTCATCCCCTTTTCTCAACATAAAAATCATTCCTTGTTTTGACACTGTTCAGCCGTCTCCTTGGGGAGAGTTTAATGGGGCAAGCAGCACACAGATTGAGAGGGCAGTTCAGACACTAGGATTGGGTGGCACTGCAACTTCTGGGAATCACAAAGCTCACAGAACCTCAGAGAGAGACTCCTCTTTCAAACCCTGCAACTTTTGCTGAGCTAGCACATCTCTTGAAAAAGTTCATAGAATTCCATGTTGAAGGGATCTCAAGGATCATCTGGTCCAACCTTTCTTGGCCTAGACAAGATGGCCCAGCACCCTGTCCAGCTGAAGATGGACAACCTTGACTGCTAGGAATCTGTTACACCTTTTTCTTAGCTATTCTAGTAATTATTTCCTCTTTCCATGGAACTGTTGCTCTTTACTTTTACTTTGTCTAAGTGTAGGTCCACCCCATTGCTCCTGTCCTGCTGTCATTTGCTGGATTGAAACATTATACACCATCAAAAATTTTCTTTTTCACAGATCCTTAGAAATCACCTTTTTTTTTTTTAATCCTTCTGAAGCTCTCCATGTGGAAACTTGTTCTGTGGATCTTGACTCACTCTTACAACTCTTCTCTGACCACTTTGAGTTTTCTACAGTCTTTGTAAATATTGAGCATTAAATTTATATCACTAAAGCTGCAGTAATATAATTTCCCTATTGCACTGGATGCTTCTGTTTAGTCAGTCCATACTTCCTTGCAGATTATTAGTCAGGATACTAAACATTGATAGAAATATTAAAATTATTATTATTCCTTGGTAGGAAGATTATCAGCTTGGTAGGAATAATAAGCTGTGCAGATACTGAGAAACAGCAGTCTATATACAGTAGTTCTCCCTGTTTATAGAGACCTATAGGTTGGATGTGAATCAGCTGAGGGCACATTGTTGCAAAAACAAACTAACATCATATGAGATGGCATAAACAGGAATATGACTTGCAGGATGCATGAAGTAACATTTCTGGCTCTGCTTTGCTGTGATAAGGCCTCAGCCACAACCCTGTGTCCAATCTTAGTGCACTTCAGAGAATGTAGACAAATCTGAGAAAGTCCAGAGGAGATGATTAGAGGTTAAGAAAATACAATATGGAAAGATTAAATGCTCTGGGGAAGTTTAGCTTAAAGAAGAGTGAGAAGATATGATAACCACCTTGATTTGTAAAAGACAGCTGCAAAGAGAACCATCTATTTCAGTGCTCATGACAGATAGTATGAGAAATAATGGGTTTAAATAAGAGCAAAGAAAATTTAGCACTGACTAGATTGACTGGCAGGTTTATGAAATCTTCATTATGGGAGGACTTTAAGACATAGTTAGGTGCACATCTGCTGAGCACAACAGGGGCTTCTGGGTTCAACTGAACGCTCTTTGAGATATGGGAATGAAGCAGCTGACAGATCTAGATTTTTTTTTCTGCTGTTTAAAATCTGCCTATGCTGTTCAGAAAGTACCTGCAGAGAATGTAGCTGCTGTTTCACTTGTAGCCCTACGCTTCCATGCTCTTTGTTGTATCTACCTACTTGTCTTCACTTTTGATTACTTTGTCTTCTGGGCATGAATTGTTTGATTGCTGCACTTGAAGTCTTAACCTTTAGATGCTGCTATAACTTAAAATAATACTATATGAGCTGTTTGAGAAGTCCCAAGCTGAATTACAAGAGAGCTGCTAGTTGGAATGCAAGGAACGGGCAAAATTAAGAACAAGTCCAGGGCTGGGACAAATTAAACAAGGAGCACTGGGACTCTAAGCCTGCAAGATGCATGGGATAATGTCAGTTCAAGACAAGGAGGTAGCAAGGAGCAACATTTTAAGACCAACTATTTTGCAGGTTTTGCTGTGCTAGAGAATTTCTCTAAAAAAAGAGGCAAGGTTGACAAGTGTTCAGGGCATTTTGGACTGTTATAGATAGAGCCCTGGAAAATAGACTGTGGGAGCCCTTACTAGGCTACCATGAGAAAGATGGGAAGTAAAGGGAAGTGACTGCTGGGCATCCTTACTTCAAGGATGACGTAGCATAAGTGTGATGTCAAGACCATTGCTCAATCCAGCTGATTCCAACGCTGCCAGAGCTTCACCAAATTTCCAAGATTGCAAACTTTCTCATAAACAGATTGTCAGAAACCATGAACTCTACCAGCTGTGCCCTAAAAACCATCCATCACATGCAGTCCAGGGAGAGGACCTTACATTCATGCCTCCAGCCTGCTCAGGAACAAACCCTATGGGACAGAAATATGTCTGTTGCAAGAACTTTATGTGACAGGAGCTTTGCGTACATCTAGAAAAGCAGGAGGTGCAGAACTCTTCTACTGTAAGATTCACAGCTGTCTAGTCAGGTTATATCCAGCAGCATTGCACTAGCAGCATTTCCTTTCGACCAGGCTGTGAATATAGAGCTGTAAAGCTGAGGTACCAGCTCTGTTTGCTAAGTGAAATGATTTTGCAACTCTTTCTCTATATTTCATGGATTTCAAGGGCATTCTAAATGGCAGAGGCAAACTTGGGTTCTCACCCAAAAAACCATACTCCCTCCCTCCCTACTGCACGTGGCCCGGCCATGTATGTTCCTAGCAGGTGCCTGCCTTCTTTTATTTTTAACCTTCATTCTGAATACAGGAAGCCTTTGCTTGCTGTGGAGATCCGGGAATCAGAGCCTAAGCACATCCTAGAAGGATTTCCTGTTTGGGACTTTTGAGCCAGACTCCAGCCTGCAAGAGTGGAAGCCTCTGAGCAACTTAGTCCTGCTGGGCTACCTGCCAGGTTGCTCCTACCCGGTTCGGGAGCAAGATGCCATCTAGCAGGAAGGTGCTAAACTGCCAGACCACTTCCCACCTGCTACGGATAAGGGTGGGAACATGCAAAGTCCAGTCTGGGTGGGGATGTGCACAACTCCAGAGTCAGGGTCTTTGTGGTGGCAGAATAGCAACATGAGAGAGCGCACAACATCCCATTACATCACAGCATTTGCCCATAGATCCAGGGACACACAAAGCATGCAGGGAGCATGTTTTCTGTGCTGTCTTCCAGCTATGCTTTGGTCACTGCTGACTCGTTTGCCATGTTTCACCAGCTCCTATTATTCAGTTTCTGAAGTTCACCAAAAGCACCAAGATTCCAAAGAACTCAGTCATCTTCAGACTTTCCTCCCTCCTCCATATGCGGGGCTCCTTACCATTAATAATTCTATCAAAAGGCACGACACAGCTGGGAGCCTTGCAGTTCTGTCCCAGCTTTTACTACTACCAGTAACCTTCTGTCCTGAATAGTTGAAGACCGTACTTCTGCTCTTGTTTCTGTGTCTTAGTTGCTCTCACAAGGCATAGCTTGACTTACATTCTTTCTACTGATCCACACGCAGCGCCAAAGATACTTGCATGTCACAAAGACTGTCCGAGGTCTCTCTGAATGTCCAAGAACATGGTATGGATCTGTTCTCCCCCCTCTCACCAAGGGGCTCCAAGAATATATAGCAAATTAGAATTTCCTAGGAGACTAAAAAGAATCCACTGATTTCCATCTCTAAGTAGAGGCAGCGCTTGTGTACAAATTGCAAGTCTGCGAGGAGGGTTGTTTAATGATCTGGGGTAATGCCATGGGACTGAAGAATAACAAACATCATAGACACTGAAGAAAGGAGGACTGAAGTGAGTGACCTAGGAAAACGCAGATTGCTTGGAGTAGTATAAATGATTCAAAGCAGATTTTAAAGGGAAATGATAATTTGAAAACATGACAATAAATGGCAAATATGATCAAATGCAGCAAGTTTGCCAAATCAGGCCAGCCTAGCACATTAGACAACTTTCTTCATAAGTAATTTTTGGGGGGCCAGGAAAAAAAGGTTGATCAGACTATCTGAACTGCAGTGTTAGAGTAATACATGATAAATTATTTGTTCAAACGGAAAAGACAAAACTTAATATGAAAAGTGTAAGACGTGGAAGACTGGCAAAAAAAAAAAAAAAAGATTAGCAGTAAATCAGGAGTTTTACGCGTGAGGAAATGCACAGTCTTTTCAAAGATCAGTTTTGGAGCTCATCTATTTAATTTTTTCAGTAAAGATCACATGAGCCATCAGCTTCTCCAGGAGAATGCTGGGGGAAACTGTGTCAAAGGCCTTGCTGAAGTTCAGGCAGACAACATCCACAGCCTTTCCCTCATCTACCAGGTGGGTCACCTGGTCATAGAAAGAAATCAGGTTGGTCAGGCAGGACCTGCCTTTCACGAACCCATGCTGGCTGGGCCTGATCCCCTGGTTGTCCTCCATATGCCTGGTGAGCACACTCAAGATGAACCCCTCCATAACCTTCCCTGGTACCGAGGTCAGGCTGACAGGTCTGTAGTTCCCTGGATCCTCCTTCCAGCCCTTCTTGCAGATGGGCGTCACATTTGCCAACCTCCAGTCATCTGGGACCTCCCCTGTTCTCCAGGACTGCTGATCAATGATGGAGGGTGGCTTGGCAAGCTCCTCTGCCAGCTCCCTCAGCACTCTTGGGTGGATCCCATCCGGCCCTGTAGACTTGTGGATGTCCAGGTGGCATAGCAGGTCGAAGACTGCTTCCTCCTGGATTATGTGGGTTTTACTCCACTCTCCCTCCCTGTCTTCCAGCTCGAGGGGCCGAGTACCCTGGGGATAACTCGTCGCGCCATTAAAGACTGAGGCAAAGGTGGCATTAAGTATCTCAGCCTTTTCCTCATCCTTAGTGGCAATGTTCCCCCTTGCATCCACTAGAGGATGGAGGTTCTCCCTGGCTCTCTTTTTGCTGTTAATGTATTTGTAAAAACTTTTTTTATTATCCCTTACCACAGTGTCCAGGTTGAGTTCTAGCTGGGCTTTTGCCTTTCTAATTTCCTCTCTGCATGACCTGACAAGATCCCTGTACTCTTCTTGGGTTGCCTGCCCCTTCTTCCAGAGCTGGTAAGCTCTCCTTTTCTTCCTGAGTCTCAGTAAAAGATCCCTGTTCATCCAGGCCGGTCGTCTTCCCCACCAATTCATCTTATGGCACACGGGGACAGCCTGCTCCTGTGCCTTTAAGACTTCTTCCTTGAAGAATGTCCAGCCTTCCTTGACCCTTTTGCCCTTCAGGGCTGTCTCCCAGGGGACTCTCCTAACCAGTGTTCTGAACAAGCTGAAGGCTGCCCTCTGGAAGTCCATGGTGATGGTTTTGCTGACCCCCTTCCTTACCTCACCAAGAATCGAAAACTCTACCATTTCATGGTTGCTAAGGCCAAGATGACCTCTGACCACCACCTCTCCCACCAGTCCTTCTCTCAGTCAGGTTGCTCAGAGCCCTGTCCAAACTGACCTTGAATGTTTCCAGGGATGGGACATCTACCACCTCTCTGGGCAACCCATGCAGTGTTTCACCACCCTTATATCCAGTCTAAACCTACCCTGCTTCAGTTTAAAACCATCACCCCGTGTCCTATTGCTACAGGCCCTGCTAAAATGTCTCTTCCCATCTTTCTTATAACCCCCCTTCAAGCACTGAAAGTCCACAATCAGGTCTCACCAGACCCTTCTCTTCTCCAGGCTGAACAACCCCAACTCTCTCAGCCTGTTCTCATAGCAGAGGTGTTCCAAGCCCCTGATCATCTTTGTAGCCTCCTCTGGACCCGCTCCAACAGTTCTATGTCCTTCTTGTGCTGAGGGTTCCAGAGCTGGATGCAGGGCTCCAGGTGAGGTCTCACCAGAGCAGAGCAGAGGGCCAGAATCCCCTCCCTGGCCCTGCTGGCCACGCTTCTTTTGATGCAGCCCAGGGTAGGGTTGGCTTTCTGGGCTGCCAGTGCACATTGCTGGATCATGTCCAGCTTTTCATCCACCAGTACCTCCAAGTCCTTCTCCACAGGGCTGCTCTCAATCCCTTCATCCCCCAGCCTGTACTGATACCAGGGCTTGCCCTGACCCAGGTGCAGAACCTTGCACTTGGCCTTGTTGAACTTCGTGAGGTTCACATGGGCCCACTTCTCGAGCTTGTCCAGGTCTCTGTGAACAGCATCCTGTCCCTCAGGTATGTCAACCGCACCACTCAGCTTGGTGTCATCTGCAAATTTGCTGAGGGTGCACTCAATCCCACTGTCTATGTAATTAATGAAGATATTAAACTGTACTGGTCCTAATATGGACCCCTGAGGGACACCACTCATCACTGATCTCCATCCAGCCATTGAGCCATTGACCACTACTCTCTGGAGGCGGCCATCCAGCCAATTCTTTATCCACTGAACAGTCCATCCATCAAATCCATATGTCTCCAATTTAGAGAGAAGGATGTTGTGGGGGACCATGTCAAAGGCCTTACAGAAGTCCATATAGATGATGTCAGTAGCTCTTCCCTTGTCCACTAATGCAGTCACTACATCATAAAAGGCCACTAGGTTGGTCAGGAAAGACCTGGCCTTGGTGAAGCCATGCTGGCTGACTCAAATCACCTCCCTGTCCTCCATGTGCTTTAGCATAGCTTATAGGAGGATCTGTTCCATGATCTTCCCAGGCACAGAGGTGAGGCTGACAGGTCGGTAGTTCCCAGGGTCCTCCTTTCTACCCTTTTTAAAAATGGGTGCAATTTTCCCCTTTTTCTAGCCACCTGAGACTTCACCTGACTGCCATGACTTTTCAAATATCACAGAGAGTGGCTTGGCAACTACATCAGTCAGTTCCCTCAGGACTGTGGGATGCATCTTCACAGAATCCTAGAATGGCAGGGGTTGGAAGGGACCTCAGTAGATCACCCAGTCCAACCCTCCTGCTAAAGCAGGTTTACCTAGAGTAGGTTGCACAGGACATTGTCCAGATGGGTTTTGAATATCTCCAGAGAAGGAGACTACACAACCCCCCTGGGCAGCCTGTTCTCATCTTGTCAGGTCCCATAGACTTATGTATGTTCAGGTTCTTCAGGTGGTCTTCTCTTACAGTGGGAGGTACTTTTCTCCCCCAGTCCCTGCCTTGATGTCCATCCACTCAAGAGGTGTGGGAACAGGGATTGCCAGTGAAGACTGAGGCAAAAAAGTTTTTGAGTAGAATCAAGGAATCATAGATTCATAGAATCATTTAGGTTGGAAAAGACCCTTAAGATCATCGAGTCCAACTGTTACCCTAACACTGCCAAGGCCACCATTAAACCGCGTCCCTAAGCACCATTTCTACACATCTTTTAAGTACCTCCAGGGATGGTGACTCGGCCACTTCCCTGGGCAGCCCCTTCCAATGCTTCACAACCCTTTCTGTGAAGAATTTTCTCTTAATATCCAATCAAAACCTCCCCTGGCACAACATGAGGCCGTTTCCTCTCATCCTATCACTTGTTACTTGGGAAAAGAGACTGACACACATTTTGCTACAGCCTCCTTTCAGGTTGTCATAGAGAGTCATAAGGTCTCCCCGCAACCTCCCTTTGTCCAGGCTAAACAACCCCACTTCCTCAGGCGCTCCTCGTAAGACTTGTTCTCTAGACCCCTCCCCAGCTCCGCTGCCCTTCTCTGGACACACTCCAGCCCCCCCCCAGGTCCTTCGGGGAGGGAGGGGCCCAACCCTGACCCCAGCAGTCCAGGGGCGGCCTCCCCAGTGCCCAGCACAGGGGCACGCTCCCTGCCCTGCTCCTGCTGGCCACACCACCCCTGATACAAGCCAGGATGGCGCTGGCCCTCTTGGCCACCTGGGCACCCTGCTGGCTCATCTCCAGCCCCCTCTAGACCAACCCCCCCCAGGGCCTTTTCTGCCGGGCAGCTTTCCAGCCCCTCTGCCCCACACCTGGAGCATTACGTGGGGTTGTTGTGACCCCAGGGCAGGACTCGGCCCTTGGCCTTGTTGACCCTCACCCAACTGGGCTGGGCCCATGGATCCAGCCTGGCCAGGTCCCTCTGCTCCCCCCCAGCAGATCCACACTCCCGCCCCACTTGTTGTCAGCTGCAAAAGGCTGAGTACCTCAGCTGCCTTCTCATCTGTTCTTACCAGTTTGCTAGTCATGTCCATTGGGAGGGCTACACTTTCTTTGACCTTCCTTTTCTGGCTGACATGCATGTAGAAGCCCTTATTATTATTCTTCACATCCCTTGCCAAATTTAGCTCCAGCTTTGCCTTGGCCTTCCTGACCCCAACCCTACACAACCAGGCAAGGTCCCTATACTCTTGCCAGGATACTTGTCCCTGCTTCCACTGCCTGTGCATTTCCTTCTTGCCCTTTAGTTTGACCAGCAGGTCTTTACTCAGCCATGCTGGTCTCTTGCCATCCTTTCCTGATTTCTTACACATGGGGATAGAGAGCCCTTGAGCTCTATGGAAAGTGTCATTAAAGATCTACCAGTTTTATTAGCTTATTTCCTGTCATCAAGAACCTCTCTAAAGGCACAATTTTTTATACACAATGGACAGCAGCCTTGTGGTCACATCAACAGCACCTTTCAGCACCATCAGTCCTATGTATTTGATTAATCTATAAAAAAGTAAAAGTGAATGCATTTGAACCTGTATCGGTAAAGGTGTTGCTGCAAATGCCAAGGTGTTACAAACCATGGAGAGTATATGACTACATCACAATGTGGATCTTGGTCTTAGAATCACAGAATCGTTTGGGTTGGAAAAACCCTTTAAGCTCCCCCAGCCCAACCGTTCCCCTAACCCTGCCATCCCACCCCCAAACCCTGTCCCTAAGGACTGCGTCTGCCTGGCTGTTAATTTCCCCCAGGGGTGGGGACTCGACCCCTTCCCTGGGCAGCCCCTTCCAGTGCTTGACAGCCCTTGCAGGGAAGGATTTTTTCCTAATGTCTAACCTTAGCAAAGTATTGGAAAATATTTGGCCAGAAGCTGGAAAATTACCCTAGTTAGAAACTACAGAAGAGGAAGAATACCTGTGTGTGAGTCACATGTAAGATAGTAAGATGATGCAACTATAAAAAAGCAAATGTCATCCCTAAGTACAGCAAGCAAGACATTTCCAGTAGAGAAAGGAAGCCTTCCCTTAAAAGCTTTTCTGTAAGGTGCAGATGACATCATAGAATCATAGAATCATAGAATGTTTTGGGTTGGAAGGGACCACTAGAGGTCATCGAGTCCAACCCCCCTGCAGTGAGCAGGGACACTGCTGACTAGATCAGGCTGCTCAGAGCCCCATCCAACCTGGCCTTGAATGTTTCCAGGGATGGGGCCTCCACTACCTCTCTGGGCAACCCGTGCCAGTGTTTTACCATCACAACACAGTGGGAACTCTGATCTGCTGTATGAGAGACGCATTAATTTAAACTAGAAGACATACATATGGAAGAGCAACGAGGATAACCGCAATGGACAGCTGATCATAAGAGCATGAGGTTTGTTTCATTTAGAAGAAGAGATGCTGAATGATAAGCTTACTGCTGTTTCTGAAAATATCTGGGAGGGAATAAGGTAATGTAAGAAAAAAACAATTTTAGACAAAAATGAAGAGAAATAAAGACACAATAGCTGAATCAAGGCTGAAATGTCATTGTTAAAACTGGAACAGACACAAGATCATAAGGACCATCTCATTGGGAGTCAGCTTAAGACTCCCGCTAGCCCAGACTCCCAACAGTGGCTACAAGTGGATGCACAGGAGGGTGCGGAAGAACAGAAGAAGCATGCATGTGCACATACACACAGCATCACATAAGTACACCTCCAGACCCAACTCTTTGCGAATCAGATGGCTTCATGAACTGAAGGTGGTTTACTCTATGCAGGAACCCTCAAAGAATTTCTCTTCTGTGAGCTAATCCAGGCACCTCTTGGGCTGATATAAATCTCGAGCATCCACAGCGTTCTAAGGCAAGACATTCCCCAGGTCCACAGCCCCTCACATGATGTACCACCTTCTTTTGTTTGTTTTTGATCTTGGCTTCCATTAGCCTCTTTTCATGCCTCTTTTATATTGGAAGACACAATGAACAAAATCAACTCCACAGAGCTGAACAAAATCACCTTCACAGACCACTCATGATTTCATTGTCCTCTTCCCCATTTCCCTCGTTTGTCTCCTTTCCAGAATGGAGACTAAATTGTTCCATGCATTGAAGCTGATCTGGATCTTTATCATCCTTGCTCTCCCCTTCTGAACTTTATTCCTGCCTTCCTGTGATCTTCTGAAGATAGATGTAGGAGGAAATAAACTGAATATATTATAGCTTGGTGAATTTATGATAAGAATTATAAGATGTGCTGTTGAGGGTCAAAAGGATTCGGTTTCTCTGGGTACCTTTAGATCAGTAAAAGTAATCCAGAGTCACTTTTTATTTCTAAATCCACCTCACCCTATGTGATATTCAGGAAGGGATGCAGACATGCAAATCCTGAAGAGTTCCTTCTCTATGAAATTAGTCTGGTGGTCCATATTCCAGTGGAAGGTGTCCCCGCCCACGGCAGGGGGGTTGGAACTATATGGTCTTTAAGGTCCCTTCCAATGCAAAGTATTCTATGATTCTATTTATTTAAATTGATTGTCACTGATGGAAGAACATAGACATTTTCCTGATGAAGCAAACGGAGCTGTGGCCTTTATCGCACATGATCGTAGCAACGGACCATCACAGCCAGTAGTCAACAGCAGTCTCTCTACTAAGAAATTAAAGAAGGCCCAGTAGTGATTATTGGCCTGGAGGCTGAGTGGCCCCCAACAGATACGCCAGTACTGCTGTGACCTGGCCTGTCCAGAGCAAAGAAAAACAGTCTGAGTGGAGAAGCTGAGCCAGGGAGCCAGTCACTGATGGAGAAGACTGGACAGTCACTCACCAGAGTCTAGGTTTGTCTCTTAGTATGGACTGGTGGAGCCCCAGAAACTTGCAGTGCAGGCACTGCCGGTGAGTACCTTCCAGCCTGGACATTAGAAGTCCTGGTGTGAGTCAAGGTGTTGGTAAGGTTACAGGTACTTGGACTCTGGGCTCTGTGCTCAGGAAGGACCTGTGGTAGAGAGCAGAGAATGGGCTGTGCCCCTGCGATCGTGTCCCCACATGCCCCCTAATGTCACCCACAGCCTCCCTTCATCTCCTGCCCAGCCCTCTCCTTGCCCTGTCCCGTCCCACCGCTGCCCTGCCTCTTGCTCCCGCCTGCCCCTTTCCATTCCCCCGGGCTCCCGGAGCCTGTTCCTTCCTCCCCATCCCTCTTTTACCCCGGCTCCAGCCCTTCCTCCCCCTCCGTGCCGGCCTTCTCCCCCACGCCGCTCCCTGCACCCTTCGTGCCCCACGCCCCGCCACGCCGTCCCATCGCCCCGGACCCCCGCCGGGGCCGCTCCGGGGCCGCGCTCCGCCGGCGCGCTCCGGTGGCGGGGCGGGGATGGGGGCGGTGGGGGGAGCGGGGGGCTGAGGGCGGCGCTGGGTCGGGTTTCAGCAGGAGCCTCCGCGCCGAGCCAGCTCCGACCCGCCGCCTGCCGCCGAGCTCTCCGCGGGGCGACCGCGGCACCGGGGCGGCCGCGGCAGCGGGAGGCCGGCAGACCGAAACACCGGGGCGGCCGCGGCACAGGAGGGCGCCGGAGCGCCGGGGGTACCGGAGCGGCCAGCGGTACCGACGCGCCCGCGGCACCGGAGCACCGGGGTACCGGAGCGGCTGCGGGACGTCTTGGCGGGGCCGGATCCTGCGGGATGTGAGCGCCGCCAGCGCGGGACGCGCGGTGTAAGTGCCAGCGCCGGGGACCGACCCGCTCCTGCTGCCCTGCCGCCCTCGCCCGGCGCTCCGCACGGCGGCATCGCCGCACCCCGGGCCGGGCCGGGCCGGACCGGGCCGGACCGGGACCGGGACCGGGACCGGGACTGGGACCAGGACCGAGAC
>JADKXX010010768.1:0-57068 GCA_017310255.1 Butorides virescens
GGGGGGGCGCGCCCGTGGCGGCGCAGCACCACGGATCCGCGGCCGGACCGGCCTCGCCCGCGGCGCGACGGCGGCGGGGCCGGCGCTGGCAGCGGAGGAGCGGGACGGTGCGGGCGCGGGACCGCCGCCGCGGGTGCCGCCGCAGGGGCAGAGCCGCCGCCGGGCGGGCGCTCAGCGGTCGCGGCAGAGGAGCCGCGGAGACGCCGGGCGGGGGTTGGGGCCGCGAGCGGAGCGGGGACCGGGGCTGGCAGAGCTCCGGCACGGAGGCTGCGGGACTGTGCGGGACGCCCGGGAGCCCCCGGGGACGGGGCTGTGCACGGGGACAGGGGGCGCCGGCAGGCGGTGGGCCCGACGGCTGGGAAGCCCCAAGCGGGGCGAGGAGCCCCAAGAGTCGGGGGGCCCGGGCTGCCCGGGAGCTCTGAGGGAGAGAGAGCCCTGACAGCCTGGGGGCACCAGTGGACAGGGAGCAGACAAGTCCCCGCCGCACCTCTGCGATGGGTACACAGTATGGCAGGGGCCAGGACAGCGCCGAGATGCGTGTGGCTGGGATTGTGGGCACTAGCTAATGCATGAGGAAATTTTATCAGAGCTTCCTTTGTGGGGGAAGTGTTTTCAGAGACAGGACAGCCTGCAGGAAGCCCTGGTGTGGCACAGAAACGGGATGCAGAGGGATGCAGTGGAGCTTGACTGCATCCTCGTGAGAGGAATGGTCACCACCACTGGTCACTGCTCAGAGCTGGTGTCAGAGGGAAATGAGGCTGCGTGGCTGGGCTGGGAGTGAGCAACAGGGTGCTAGTCCTGAAGGGCCAGATGGGAGGTAGTAGGAGGGCCAGGAGGCCTGGAGATGACTGTAGGTAGAGGAAGACTAAGTAGAGGTTGAAAGTGAGTTGTTAGCCTAAGGCTGCACTACAGGCAAGCCTGGGCTGGGGTTGGTTCTGAGGGCAGATAATCTGAAATGCTTGAGAGTGAGCTCTGTGTGGACGTAGAAGAGAAAAGTATATTCCAGGTCAGTGACTGGTGCTCAGCAAAAGATTAAACGGTCTTCTGAATCCTTCCTCATCTGGACTGGAGCCTCAAAAACATCATTACATGAGTCACGGCCTCTCATGTGAGATTTTGGGTATGGCATCAGCAGCATCTGCAGCTTTGATGGAGCTTTTGCACAGCAAGCACTCCAACATCTGTTTGTGGCATGCACAGTGGGTGCCATCTTTCCAGCTTCTCTGCTGGGGCCGGTGTGGGCCTGCTTCCCCTTTCTCATAGCTGACATGAGATGCGGGGTGCCACTGGCAGGCAGGGGTGCATGCAGTGGTCCCTCTGCAATTCCTTATCTTTTCTTTCTAAATGTGATTTACCTCCTGGTGCCCTGGCCTGTCAGCCCTAGGCTTGGAGATGCTTATGTATACTGCAGCTCACTCCATTTTAGGTGCCCTTCCCGCCAACCTCCTTACTATGGCTCTGACCCCAAACGCCTCTCTGGACAGATTCTCATGCTAGCAGTTTTCTTCAGAGGCTTCTGCTGCCATTTTTGCTAGGGAACTCAGTGCCTGATGATGGGAGGGACAGAGCGGGAGCAGGGCAGTCTGGCTCACGTTACACAGCCTGGGCCTGGACCAGTCAAGCCAGCCCCTAGTGCTGAGCTATCTGCTAATTGGAAGCAGCTGTTCAGATTTGGTGACTCTGCATCCACTGAGGTCACTGCTGTCTTCCTCTGTGACCCAAGTCTGCAAACTTCATAGGCACAGAGGGCTGCTAGTGCTGTGGATGGCCGCCTGTGCATCCTGGATGGGGGCAATCTGGCAACCTGGCAGTCGCGCCTCTTACCCAAGAGGTAGCTGGGCTGTGAAACCACCCACTTGTATCCAGGGAGGATGGAAAGGGAGAAGTTTACGCAGACTTTCATCACCAGTTCCCAACCCCAGAGACCCTAATTTCTGTTCCCTGGTTGCTCCAGTGCTCTCAGCTGCTCTTCGCTCCCCAGATTTGCTTTTCAAGTTTCTCTCCTCCCCGCCAGCAGCCCACAAAGCCTTGCTGCACTCCCTCAAGAGCCACATCACTGATCAAACCAGGTGGTTTTTGTTTTGGTTTGGGTTTTTTCCCCCATATCTGTGCCCTGATCTGTTCCAGGCACTACCCAAGACCTTTCAGCTTCATCCTGTCCTCAGCCACTGAGATTGCCCTAGGAAGCCTTATCCCTCTACCCAGTTTTCTACTCTCCTTTTTACTTAGTTTTTGCCTAACCCCCTGCCAAGGCTTCAAACCCTCTGCCCTGTACCCTCCCATGGCCTGAGCAACTGAGTCACAGTTAGGATGGTGCAGTTTCACCACAGAAGCAAACTTGGACCCCATTCCCCCAGCACTGCATGTTCTGGATGTATGCAGTTACCCCTTCAGCTGGGGAAATTCAACTCGCTCCAGCAGAGAGAGGGAGACCTGGCTAGGACTGCTGAGTTAGGGGAGATCCCCAGCTAGCAGCCCACAGGGACAAAAGTAACTTCTTTTGATTTCTGCTCCTAAGAGATAATAAGAATTCATACTTACTAGGTGCAAGAGGAGTGTGTGGCTTTCCTGGCCATAGAGCTCAGACACTGGATGCCCACTGAAGCAAACAAACACTTCTTTGTATGCAAAAAACACTTTCTAATATTTTTCTTTCTGTCACTGACCCAGGATTTCCACGTGGAAAAAACGATCAAAACAGCTGACCCGAGGTGAGAAAGAGGACCCAGGAGTAATCATCTTACATCCCCTGAAAGGGTTAACACTGCTGTAGGGTTCTTTAGATCAAGGGCTGACATTCTTAGTCCCCAAACTAGGCAATGCCAGCCACCTCCATCCCCCAAGACAGGGAGGTTCCTGCCATCCTGCGTCTGACATGAGCGGCTCCTGAGTGTGGTTATGGGACCAGCAGCAAATGCTTTCAAGAGTGTCCAAGTGTGAGCTCATGCTGCCGCCATCCCTGCAGACCACTAAGCCTCGTTTACCGGGGGCTGAAAGCAGCACTGGGGCTGGTGTTCTTCACAAGCTCCTTGACTGCTGAGTTCTCCTGGCTTTTCACAGGGAGGGTGGGCAGAACCCTGGGGGGCTGACAGCCTTGGGGCACTGGGAGTGTGTCCAGTGTGTCCAGTAGTGGTGTTGCTGCAGGGAGCTGCTCCTCCCTGCTCGTCCCTCCCCCACTGCTGCAGTGAAATGAAGCTACGGCAGGGGGAAATGGAGTGAAGGAGCCAGAATGAGCAAGGAGCAGTGAGAAGGAGACAAAGGAGAGTGAGCAGTGGAGGGTGTGGGACCGGGAAGGAGCCAGAGCAGCTGGCAGTTCAGAGGGAGTTGCTGCGTTCCTACTGTACTGCCACCACCCTCCATGGTACCAGCTTGGGGCATCCACAGATCTCTGTGCCAGGCCAAACAATGGGCCCTGTCTGATTTTATCCTGGGCATTCCCAGCTGTGGGTACATCCTTTGCAATACAGCCGTTCTGATTTATTGTTCACTGGATGTCAGCCCACTCCAGTTCTGCTGCTCCCTCCCAGGGACACCAGATTTGCACTTCATGGGGTTTTTGGCACCTATAGCCCTGTGGTCCTGAAAGGCCTACTGGGGGTGTGTGTGTGTGTGTGTGTGTGTGTGTCACAGCCGCTTGTCGAGCTCTCTTCCAATTTGAGAGCAGCTTTTTTCAGGGTGGAGAGGTGCTAGGCTGCTCTTTGTCCAAAAATCTCCGTCCTCTTGCAGACAGCCTCTCTCAGCCTCAGAGGAAGCATTCAGCTGTTAAAGGCACAGAACACTCTGCTCTAGGGTGGCTGGGTCCAGGGTTGCCAGGAGGGCGAGTGGCTGGGAAGAAAGCTTAACTACATAGGAAATAACGTGATAGGGTACTAGCCACTGAACTCTGCACGCTGTCAGGTGTGACCGGCTTGGCTGACTCTAGGTGCCATCCCAGGCCTTCATTCCAGGCACCCTCCGCTCGGACACATTTTCACCTTGACTCCTTGTGAGGGACAGGTGATACAGAGCAATCAGGCAAGCGGGTACATGGCAGGCCTTCCATGTTTTTTTTTCCTGTCCTTCCTTTGCTGCTCCCTCTTAACCAGCATCCTCTGGTCTGCATTCCATGCAGGATTAAAGCGCACGCTGCAAAGGAGATCGAGCCACCCTCTGCTCTGCAAGTCGCTAGCAACGGAGCAGATGAAGGGGTCAGCCATGCTTCTGTTGGAGCTGCTAATTCTTGGGAGCCTGAGAGCAGGGGAGGGCTCTGCCATCCTGGGCACCCTGGATCTACAAATAGATGAGGAGCAGCCAGCTGGCACCATCATTGGGGACATCAGTGCTGGCCTGCCCCCTGGAACTAGTGCCTACATGTATTTCATCTCAGCACAGGAGGGCAGCGGTGTTACCACTGACTTGGGGATAGATGAGAACACTGGTATCATCAAAACCGCTCGCGTCCTGGACCGAGAGACTCGAGACCGCTACAGCTTCATTGCTGTTACCCCAGAGGGCATCACAGTAGAAGTGAACATCCAAGTGAATGACATCAATGACCATGCTCCAGCCTTTCCCAAACAACACAGCACCTTCCAGATCCCAGAGCACACGCCCGTTGGCAGCAGATTTCCCTTGGACCCAGCCTTTGATGCTGACAGTGGCCTACTCAATACACAAGGCTATGTGATTAAGGGAGAGAATGTGGGGCAGGCATTCCGCCTGGAAACACGTCGAGGACCCAATGGGGTCCTTTATTTGGACCTGGTGGTCAACAACGTCTTGGATCGGGAGAACCGTTCATCATACTCGCTGCTGTTGGAAGCCTATGATGGTGGCTCTCCTCCCCGGAGTACCCAGATGACGCTGGATGTGTCCATCCAGGACATCAATGACAATGCTCCTAGCTTCAACCAGAGCCGCTACCATACTCTCATCTCAGAGAATTTGAAACCTGGCAGCAGCATCCTGCAGGTCTTTGCCTCTGATGCAGATGAAGGTGACAATGGGGATGTGATTTATGAGATCAACAGGCGGCAGAGCGATCCTGACCAGTACTTCACCATTGACTCCCGGACCGGAGTCATCAAGCTCAACAAGGGTCTGGACTACGAAGTAAGGAAGGTGCATGAGCTGGTGGTGCAGGCAAGGGATAAGGCTGTCCATCCTGAGGTCACCACAGCCTTTGTCACTATTCATGTGCGTGACTACAATGACAACCAGCCCACCATGACTATAATCTTCCTGAGTGAAGATGGCTCCCCTCAGATCTCTGAGGGAGCCCAGCCTGGCCAGTATGTGGCACGCATCTCTGTTTCCGACCCAGACTATGGCGAGTACTCCAATGTCAATGTCACGCTGGAGGGAGGGGATGGCAAGTTTGCCCTCACTACCAAGGACAACATCATCTACCTTATCTGTGTGGACCAGCTTCTGGATAGGGAAGAAAGAGACTCCTATGATTTGCGGGTGACAGCTACTGACTCAGGAACACCCCCACTCCGGGCAGAATCAGCCTTTGTGCTGCAAGTGATGGATATCAATGACAACCCTCCACTCTTTGACCAGCAGGAGTACAAACAGAGCATCCCTGAGGTTGTGTACCCAGGCAGCTTTGTCCTGCAGGTGACAGCTCGTGACAAGGACCAGGGTCCCAATGGGGAGGTGCGGTACAGTATCATGCATGGCCGTGACACCCACTCCAGCTGGTTTGCCATTGACCCTGCCACAGGTATCATCACCACCGCTGCCCCACTGGATTATGAGAAGGATCCTCAGCCTCAGCTGACTGTGCTGGCCACAGACAGGGGAACCCCTGCCCTCTCTTCTTCAGCTGTGGTGCATGTGGCCCTGCAGGATGTCAATGACAACGAGCCAGTGTTCAGGAGTAATTTCTACAATGTGTCGTTGAAGGAGAACACCCCTGTTGGGACCTGCTTCTTACAGGTAGGTACAACTGTCAGGAACTGAGCTTGAGGAGGGCACGGCCAGGGCTGTACGAGGCTTGGGATGGGAGACCTGCCACTGAAGGCTGTTTGGTGCAGTGATCATGGCTTAGATGGGCAATGGTTGCAGCAGGAATGCTAGAGCAGAGATCCCTACGCTCAGCGTGAGTCAGAAACGGCGCAGAGCGCTGTTACGCCCTTTCTGCGTGCGAGCACTGGGTGATATCACTGATCCTGGGGGCACCCCTTGAGGATGTCCTTTGTGCAAAGCACAGTGTTGACCTCATCTGGGATTGGGGCCCACGGTGCCAGGCCTTGCTTGCACAAGTGTGGGGCTGCCTTCCAGGCCAGGACACCCAGAACGGTGCTCAGGAACATGAGGCAGACCTCTAAGAAGCCGCTTGTGGCCAGGCTGCTAACTTCTCTCTCCCCCTGTGAGGTCATTAGCCCAAGTTCATCCGTGTTTGTAAGGCTGGTTGAGAACATTAATTATGAACAATTGGCATTGTTATATTACCTTGGAAACAACAGCTGTGGTACCTGAGCCGAGAGACGTGCTGCACCAGCCTTCCTGTGGTGAGAGGCCACTGGTGAGGCCTGGAGAGGTGCTGCCCCTCTGACAGGCTCTGTGGACCGCAAGAGGTGCCACTGATGCCATTTGCATTTTGTACACTTTGGATTCCCTGCATTTGCTGTCCCAGCTCAGGCCCTGGAGCCCTGGCTGCTGGAGGCAGGCGATGCAGCCCACCTGAGCCAGGATGGGGAGACGTGGGGCTTGGGCCTGGCAGTGGGGTGACCCAGCAAGGCACTGCCAACCCAGGCAAGCACCCAGACTGTCAGGGCAAGCGCCTGTGAAGTTTGGGGTACTTCTTTGCTGGAGTGGTGGGGCACTGGGACGCTGGCCGGGGCCGTGAGGGGCTCTGGGGGCAGGTGGTGATCAGTGCCCGCGGGCCCCGGGAGAGGGGAGCGAGGGGGAGCAGGAATTCTGGGGCCCATGAGACAAGGCAGGAGGAGGTCCTGTGGCCTGGCCAGGGAAAAGGGCCTTTAGATGGGCCTGGAGGAGGAAGCGGAGCTGGCAATTAAAACTGGTCTATGGGGCGCAGTGGGCATTGAGCGTGTGGGCCACGTAGGGTGTGTGATTGTGGGGGGCTGACGGTATGAGATAGGAGAGCTGGAGAGGGGCTTGGGTGGGTGAGCGCAGGGACAGGGGGGAGGAGTGTGGGGGGAAGGAGGAATCGGGTGCGAGCAACGGCCGGGTGTAGAATAGAGAAGGGACATGGGGCAGGGGCAGGTTTAGAATGGGGCAGATCTGGGGGGCAGGGGGTAGGTCTGGGTTGGATTTAGGGGGAAGTCTGGGCAGGAGAAGCGGGTGGGAGATGAGGAGGAAGATTGGGAGTGGAAAGATTTGGGGTTGGTCTGTGCAGGGCAACACCCCACACTGTCCCAGGTGGGTGGGGATGGGGACAGGACCAGGGCTGGGGACAGAGATGGAGAAGGGGTCAAGGGTGGGGATGGGTTCAGGGACAGGGTCAGAGTGGAGGAGCCATGTGTCCCTGGGTGAGCATGGAGGCCCCAGGCATGTGCAGGGATGTCTCGGCTGCGGCAGCCCCTGAAGGGAGGCCCCCTCTCTCTCCTTCTCCGTGCCTTCCTGCTCAGTGCCGCTTGCCGTGTGGGAAGGCGTTCTGGAAATGCAATTGGAGATGGCGGCTGGGCTCTTGACTGCGAGTGCGGGGACAGGCAGCAGGGAGAGAGGGACCTGTGGAGGAGCTGGAGCAGAGCGGGGCCATGGGGATGGCACAGAGAAGCTGGTCCAGCGCGTGGCTGCCTGGCCATGGTGAGACCGGCACAGCGCAGGGGCGAGCCCAGCTCCACGCTGCGCAGGGAAGGTGCTGGCCTGGCGGACAGCAGCAACAGAGGGTTTGGCCAGATTTCGATGGTCTTGGCTCAGCCCTCATGTTTCGTTTGGAAACGGCGCGTCTGGGCTGAGCGCAGGTAACTCCCGCGTGGCCTCGGCACAAAGCAAACAGCTCACACATCTGCTGCTGCTTCCTCTGAGCCGGGAAACGTGAGAGGATGGGAAAGGAGGCTGGCCAGGCTGCCGGCTCGGCACTGGGCCGCAGCAGGAGCGAGCCAGGTCAGTGAGCCGGGTAGAGCCGGGGCAGGGAGCCCGGGTCTCAGAGCACAGCTGCCTGGTGTGGCCACCCCTCAGCCACGGCATGCCTGTTGCCCAGACAGGAGGGCTTCGGAGGTGCTGTGAGGGTCCACAGTGACCAGCAGCCAGCACTGTGTCCCATGGGGTCAGCCCATGTCAGGTGTGCTGCTCCACAGCCCCTGTGTGCAATTACTCCAGCTTGACCCCGTCTGTCTGCGGCTTCTAGGCATCAGGGCTCATCCTGCCTTGGGAGGTTAAAGGGTCTCTTGTCAAGGCCTGGATTTGGTCCAGACCTGCATAATGGTCATGAGAGCTTAGGCCATGCAGGACAGCCTCCAAGGTCAGAATGGAACTTAATGGGTTTGATTCTCCATCAGACTGCCATGTTTCTAAGCAAAAAACCCTGGGAGGACCAGGTCTATTTTCAGATCGTGACGTCTGCCCTCCATGGGCAGGACAGAACTTCTCTGTGGGGAAGTGGGGAGTACATTTGTGTGACCAGAATAGACCTGAGGAGTGGCTGCTGGTCTTCTGCTCCCTTGCACACCCCATCCTCTCTGCCAGGTCAGTCTTTGTCTTTGATGTACAGAGACGAGCAGAGCAGGTTGCTGGCCTGAGCTCCTGAGAAAGAAAAAAAAAGGATCTCGTAACATCTTCTTTATTTATTACTCGTGTTTATCATGGGCCAGGTCCCACAGTAGTATACTCTGTGTGAGCACTAAGCAAAGGCAATAGCAAAGTCACAGTTCAAGTCTGAGATGAGAGAGAAACACCAGTGGAGAAGGAGCCCAGGGAATCAGTGAACACAACACCAGCAGAAAATAGAGCAGGGGATAGTCGCTAACTAGTTGTCTCTGTTTCCCTCTGTGGCCATGAGTTGATAATATAGAAGCTTTAGGGCTCATCGGACTACATTCAAATGCTAGGGTTACATGATGTGAAGCACTGTTCTGGTATAAATTCACCCTGCTGGCTTAAATTTGTTTTAAACATTTGACTTTGTACCAGCAAGCTGCATGCATGGTCAGATATTGTCTTTCTGGGCCTTTCTAACTTTTCATGCTAAATCAAGTATTGTCTGTCCTCTGGCAGCCAGCATGAGGCACAGAGAGCTGGGTAAACCCCATGTTGTGAGCACAGATTTGACAGAAATGTGAATGAGATGAGATGAGATGAGATGAGATGAGATGAGATGAGATGAGATTGAGATGCGATGCGATGCAATGCGATGAGATGGTGGATTATTGATCTTTGCATAGATCCAGTATTCGTGATTTTGGAACCACGGTTTACATATTCCCTTTGCGTTCATACATACAGTTGCTGGGGAACAAGAACGTCAGAAATCAAGAGCTGACCAGCAACACACCTACAGCATAATCTTATCTTGCAGTTTTGAGGACAAGTTTGATGACCTTTGAAGTTTAAGTACTGATTTGTGATTCTGCGGGACCGGCTGTGCCACATGCACAGCACCGGGACAGCCTCTTGGGCTGTGCCCCAGATAGAAAGCCCTGCAGGAAGTGCTGTAGACTGAACCAGGCCACCTATACTGCGTTACTGACAGAGGGTCTTGACGGATAAACCTGATGTGGTTAAGCTGCTGAAGGGGGCAGCTGTGAGAGGGCACGGGGGCTCGCCATGCGTTGGGGACTGAACAGCAAGAGGACTAATGCTCACCGACTTTGCTGCCAAAGAGAGTGGCGGGCGGTGGGGAGGACATTACTACATGCATTCGTTTTCTTGGGACAAGGCATTTAGCATTAACCTATTTTCAGACCTTTGCACGACATAAAACAGGCCTCCCCCTCCTCAGAAGCAAGGAGGGAAGCTTCCTGAGGCAAGATGGGGAGACGCCAGTGAGCTTGCTGGGGAGCAGTGCAAGGGGAGGGAGTGCAGCGAGCTTTGGGAGAGCAGGCTGTAATGCGGGAGAGTCTGGGGTACACAAGGAGTGGGGACATGGGGGAGATGCTGGTACATGGGGAGGTTGTGGGGGAGGTGAGCGCTGTTGTTACCGCCAGAAGAGCTGCATTTGTTCCAAATTCCTGTGAAAGTTATTTCCTTGCGCTGCCAGCAGCCTCCTCCTGGGCTTGGCACAGCAGCCAGCGCCATGATTAATTCAAGTAGCATTTCCCCTGGAGCTGCAGCAGCTTTTCCACTGCAGCCGAGAGGCCCCAGCCCCTCGCGCTCCTCTCCCCCCATGCTCCGCTCCTCCCCCAGCCCCCTCGCACAGCTCCCTCCTTCCTCTTCACCGATCCCCAGCCCCCTCGCAGCTGCCCCTTTTCCCTCACCTCTGCTTCAGCCCCAGGCCCCCTGTAACTCCCCTTCCTCCCGCAGTCCTTGCCCACACTCTCCCTCCCAACGTGCCCCCCCAGCCCCACACCTGTGCACGCTGCCCTCCAAAGTGCCAGTCCCTGCGCCTGCCCTCCAGGAGCCCCAGCCTGCCAGCACGGCCCCCTCCTCGCTGCCCCCCGCCGCCCCGTCCCTCAGTCTCTGCTCCCTCTTGTTTGCTCCATACCCCTTGCTTGCCGCCAGCTGCTGTTGGCCTGCGCCCCCCAGGGACCCGGGCTGTTTTGCCCCCAGGGCAGCTCTCGCTGGCAGGGCTCTCCCTCACCTGCATGACCCTTGGGACACTCCAGCCTCTTCCCACTCCCCACCCCTGCCTCCTCCCTCGGGGTCCCCCTGCTCGGCACGCTCAGTCTCACCTGCATGTCTTGCCCACCCGTGTCCCATCTCGCCGTGTAGACCCGCTTGCTGAGCGCTCCCTGCCTGAGCTCTGCACAGCCAAAACCCAGCCCAGCACCCTGGTTTGGAGTCCTTGTTGGCATCAGTGCCCCCCAGGAGGCCATGGCCAGACCCTGTCACTTCCCACCCTGCACTATTGCTGACCCACTTGAGCCCCCCCAGCCTTGAGCACTCATCCTCTGCAGAGGCCCAGCTTCCCTGCCCTGCTCAGCTTCCAAACTCCTGCAGGTTATGCTGGGGCTCCCAGTGCCCTGTAGCTCCCTGCTGTGGCTCCCGTTTCACCTCCCTGCTGCTCCACCAGAGAGAACACACCTGGGTGCCCCCGTGTGAGCCTTGCGCCTTGTCTTCCTGGCATTCAGAGGCACCGGGACTCCCAGAAAGGCAGTGGTCATCCCCCCAGGCTCCTGCAGTCTGTGGCCCAGCCTCCCCTTCCACGGTCCTACCTCCCCGCCAATGTCAGTGATTAATCTGTCTCCCCTCCTCCCCAAAACCGAGGGGTTTACCCCATCCCAGAGCAGTGCTGGAGGCCATAGGCTGCCCCTGTTCTCCACGCCTTGCTGTCCATGGCTGTGGCAGCCCTGCGCCCGTCCATGCCCAGGCTGTGGCTGCGGGGCCGCCAGCCAGAGCCCTTGCCCGTGGCCTGTAGCCGCCGGGCTGTGGGGAGCCAGCGGTGCCAGCAGGCAGCGCCTGCAGCTGTGCAGAGGGTGCAGAGGGCTCCCCCCGGACGTGGTGCTCCCCGCAGCCCCGGGGTCTGGCCCTCGCCTCGGCCACGTGTGCTGGACAATCGCTGGGGCCAAACCCTGACCCCGCTTACTCCCCCGAGGCCTGAGCATGCTGGAGGCTGCGATGCAGCCCGGGAGCCAGAGGCAGCTCCTGAAATAGCAGCCGTGGCCGCTCCCTGGCTGCTTTTAGCTGGTCAGCAGCTGTGCCAGGGCTGGGGAGGGCAGGACGCCTGGCACACACTCAGGCGGAGGGAGCCGTGCGTGGGATCGTTGACCACACTGGCGCCAGCCTCCCCTCCTCTCCCACCAAGAGCCGTCACTCTGAGGGGCGGGAGCCCAGAGCCAGATGTTTGCCAAAGCCACAGCGTAACATGTGCGTAGCAGAGATCCAGCCAGGGCAGGGCTCCAGATGAGCTCCCTGCCTGCTGACTGCGCTCGCTGGAGATGGGGAGGACAGCCAGAGAACGGAGGCCCGAGCTGCTGAGAAGCCCTCCATCCCTTTCCAGCACTGTGGACTGTGTAGGGGGTACATGGGTCAGCAGTAAGGCTGGGAGGGCAAGGGATGGCTGTGTTTGAGGGGCTCTGGTGTTGCCTTCTAGATGGGTCTGTGGGAAGGAGGAGTCTTGACTCCTACAGGTGATGCAGCTGAGGACCCCAGTGTGGGGCTGTGCTTCTCTGTCCATCCCTGACTCTGGGGAACATAAGAGCTTTGTGATGCCTTGGCTCCACTCTTCCCATCTGTCTTGCTGGGGCACCGGGAGGAGGGCATGAAATAAGAAGGCCTCAGTGCCCATCCTTGTCCTCCCCACTCTCCATGCAGGGGGGAAAGGCCCTCCTGCCCTCCTGCCCTACAGCAGCCACAGCTCCCTAAGACTGGTGCTCCGGTTTCTTTCTGCCTAACCCTGAGCCATCTTGCTGCTCCTCTTTGTCATCCACTTCTGCTCTACTTTGGCCACAGCACGCCCAGCTGCAGCAGCCGCAGGGTACAGAAGTGAAATCTTCTCACCAAACCTGCAGGGAAGAAGGGGCAGGTAGCAGATGCTGCCACACAATGCTGTCAGGGCTGTGGTGAAGGGCTGGTGGAGCAGATTAGCTTTCTCAGAAGGATTGGAGCTGAATGGTGAGCTGGGAGGTTCAGGAGGGCCTTTGGCTGGAGATAACAGAACAGTTAAGTTTGGAAGAGATCTCTTGAGATAACCTAGTACAACCCCCCTGCTCAAGCAGGGACATCCAGAGTTGGTTGCCCAGGACCATGTCCAGATGTTTTTTTAATACCTCCAAGCATGAAGACACCACCACCTCCCTGGGCAGCCTGTGTCAGGTCACCCTCACAGTGAAAAAGTGCTTCATGATGTTCAGAGAGAACCTCCTCTGTTTCAGTTTGTGCCCATTGCCTCTGGTCCTGGCACTGGGCATCACTGGGAAGAGCCTGGCTCTGTTTTCTTGGTAACCTCTTTCATGCGTGGATGACATCCCCCCTGAGCCTTCTCTTCTCCAGGCTGAACAGCCCCAGCGCTCTCAGCCTTTCCTCATAGCAGAGATGCTCCAGTGCCTTCATCATCTTGGTGGACCTTCACTGGACTCTCTCCTGTACTGGGGAGCCCAGCACTGGACCCAGCACTCCAGCTGTGGCCTCACCAGTGCTGAGTAGAGGGGCAGGATTACCTCCCTCGACTTGCGGGCAACAGTCCTCCTGATGCTGCACAGGATACCATTCACTGCCTTTGCAGCAGGGGCACGCTGCTGTCTCATCTTCAGCTTGGTGTCCACCAGGACCCCCAGGGCCTTTTCTGCCAGGCTGCTTTCCAACTGGGTGGTCCCAGCATCTATTCTTGCACGGGGCTGTTCCCCCCCAGGTGCAGGACTTTGCACTTCCCCTTGCTGAATTTTATGAGGTTCCTGTCTGCCCAATTCTCCAGCCTGTCGAGGTCCCTCTGGACGGCAGCATGACCTGCTGGCCTATCAGCCACTCCTTCCAATTTGGTGCCATCAGCAAATGTGCTGATGGTGCGCTTTGCCCCATCATCTAGATCATTAATGAAGATGTTAAGCAGGACTGGAGCCAGTAATGACCCCCGGAGTACACCACTAGCTACTGGACTCCGAGTAGACTTTGTGCCATTAATCACCACTCTCTGGGCCGAGCCATTCAGCTGGTTTTCAATTTACCTCACTGTCCATTCCAGCCCATTCATCAACAGCTTGTCTATGAGGATCTTATGGGAGACAGTGTCAAAGCCCAACTGAAGTCCAGGTAGACAATATCCACTGCTTTTCCTTTACCTACCAGGTGGTCAAGTGTGACTTCCCCTTGGGTGAAGCCATGCTGACTACTGATGATTTTCTCATCCTTCATGTGCCTGGAAATGGTTTCCAGGATTAGCCACTCCATTGCCTTCCCAGGGTTCAAGGTGAGGCTGACTGGTCTGTAGTTACCTGGATCCTTCTGTTTATCCTTCCTGAAGATAGGAGTGACATTTACTTTCCTGCAGTCTTCTCACAAACATTATGGTTTGGCAAAGACTATGAGAGTGGCCTTGCAATGACGTCTGCTAGCTCCCTTAGCACTCGTGGGTGCATCCCATCAGGGCCCATGGACTTACGCATGTCCAGTTTGCTTAAGAATTCACTGACCCGATCCTCTTCAACCAAGGGTACATCTTCCTTGCTCCAGTCTTCACCCCCGTCTCTGGGACCTGGGATTCCCGAAGCCTGGTCTTACTAGTAAAGGCTGAGGGAAAGAAGGCAGTAAGTACCCCAGTCTTTTGCATGTCCTGTTTCACCAGGTCTCCTGTCTCCTTCAGCTGTGGGCCTACATTTTCCCTAGCCTTCCTTTTGTCAGCCATGCACTTACAGAAGCCCTACTCCTTGACTTTGACATCCCTTGCCAGATTCAAATACAGCTGGGAATTGAATGCAAACAGCTCTGTTTTCATGTAATTACAATGCTCAGTTAGTGATTTCAACAGAAAATGCCCCAGATGCATTCCCTGAGCCCCTCCATGGCAGCAGCCTCTTCTATGCCCCTCAAAGAAAAGCCTTCAGGACACAGCATCAGGTTCATTCCCTGAGTTCCTTAACACATTTGTGATTCTATGATTTTTAATGAGAAAACAACAGCAGCGTAGCCCAGCCTTACGCTACCACCACACCGTGCAGTTCCTTTTGCATTTACTGTTCTATCCCTTTTCCCCCTGCCTCTCATCCTTTAGGCCTTTCCCAGTTCTCCTCCCTGGCACACAGACGGTGATTGTGCCAAACTGTAGCCATTTTATTTTAACGTTTTGCATTTTCGCGTGGTTTTCAGTTCGCACATTTCTCCTGCTGGCGTTCTATGTTGTCATGATGCTCCCAAGTCTGAGTTTACAGTATCTGGCTAATCACGTCTCCAAGTATTCACTGTTTGTCATACATATAGACTTGAGAACATCCTCAGACCTTTTATAGCGGTCGCAAACAAATTCTGTAGACATGGAGAGGCTGCCCAATGTACAAAACATCCTGCTGGGGTTGGTCTGTAAGGGCTCGCTGCCCACTCAGCAGCTGTCAGCATTTGAGTGCCTTTGTCCCCTCTCCCCCACCCTGCTCTGGGGCATGGCTGCAGCACTGATTAACAACTGCCGATGCTAAACATCTTGTCCCCAAAGCCTGTAGTGAAATGCAACTTTTCCCCTAAGGATGCACTTGATTTCTGGCCCTGGACTCAGTCTCTCCAGCCCTTGATCTCCAGCTGGACCTCCAGGTTGCCGGCTTCCTTTAGCAGCACCAGGGTGCTGGCCTCTGGTTCCGGCTGTTCCCTCATATTGAAGTGGCCTCTCCTGCTTCACTTGTTTAGTAAGCAAAACCCGAATTCCCTTCTGTCGGGTTTTCCTTTGCAGCCCCACTCTTGGTCTGTGCTGCTACACAGCGTGTCACTTGTTATTCCTTGCATTCTCTTATTTGCCTTGACTGGTGTAAGGAGGAAACAACACAACCCAAGCATACAGCCTATTTCCAAATAATTTTAAAATTGCCAGCCTGTCTTGTTAGGACTCAAGTATGAGCTAGGAGTGACACATTAACTAACAACGGGCGCAGGATCCTGTTGACCACTGCTGTCTTTTGCCTTAGTATAAACTTAGTCCAAGCCAAATACAGTGGGTGTCTCGTGGCCCTTGGGAAGGGGTGTGGTTCATGCTTCCTTCTCCCTTCCCCATTGAGTAGCTTCTCTCTTTGGATACGTATCACCTGGGAACTCTCAGCCTGTGCCAGCCAGGAGGAGGCTTTACCCTTGCTAGGACCCACGAGTTGGAAGAGTTGTATGAAAGATGAACCCTGGACGTGCTGGAACTGTGGGAACGCCCAAGGCAGAACTTCAGGAGGTGCTAGAGATGGGCCCAGGCTTAGTGCAGGGCGTCAGTGAAGCCAAGGCAGTGCTGCAGGAGAGAAGCAGCCTGCAGGCGAGGTTAAGGGGACAGAGAATGAGCGCATGAACATGTGTACTTTCTGCTGTGTGACACTGGTGAGTGGAGGCTTTGTGGGATGTACTGTATTGAACCACTGTTGTTTGCAGTGTCTGGGAGCGTCACTGCATGTTTATGTGTCTAGGGGATGTAGATTCTGTTGGAAAGACTTCCTGGGAATCTGTACCTGTCGTGGTTCCCCACTGGATCTCAGCATGCTGTGGGTTATGAACAGAAGCGGGGGGCAGCTGCAGAGCCACATGGTGGTATCTGCATGTGGAGGGACACTAGGGTACTCTCTGCCTTTGGCTTGGTGCAAGGTTCCTGCCCTCTGGTAGGGTATCTCAGGAAAACCCACCTAGTCCTGCAGCCCTCTGCCTGTAAGACTAACGGGGATTTGGGGACCGTGTTGCTGGAGCCCTCCCAAATGCCTTGCATTTGTCCAGCCCCATGGGCACAGGAAAGGAGTGCATGGGTTCAGAGGAAGAACTGTGAACTGTCCTGTGTGTATGACTGGGAGAAGAGGTGGGGAAGCATCTGTTGCTGGGACTGGCCGGATTTGCTGCAGCAAATCTGGGGCTGCTGCTGAGTGTGTAAGAGTTGGGAGTCCTGAGGCAGGGATCCTATGATGTTCAAGATAAAGGGCCACATAGCACAGGGCTCCACTGAGTGCTGGACAAGGAACCAACAAGCAGCTCTAGTACAGCAGAGCAAAGCTCTGTACAGCAGAGTAGGCTGCTTCACCAGTGTGCAATAGCCTGTGCAGGGAAAGGGTCCAACAGCTGGATCACTGAGTCACAGGGCAACTCGGATCAGAGGGACCTTGGGAGGTCTCTGCTCCCACCTCCTGCTTGAAGCAGGGGCAGCTGCGGGGTCAGGGCAGGCTGCTCACAGCCTCATCCAGTCGCGTCCTGAAACCCTCCGAGGACGGAGGCTGCACAGCCTCTCTCGGCGATCTGCTCCAATACTGGGGGGTCCGCACAGGGAAAAACTTTCCCCCGTATCCAGCCTGAAGTTCTCATTTCAACCAATGCCCACGGTGTCTTGTTCTTCTGTCGTGCACCGCTGTGAAGAGCCTGGCTCTGCTTCCTGGATAAGCTCCCCATCGGCGCTGGCAGCTTGCTGTTAGGTCTGCAGCCTTCTCTCCTGAAGGCTGGGCAAACCCCGGTCCCCCAGCAGCTCCTTCACGGGGCAGGTGGCCCAGCCCCTCGGTGGCTCAGTGGCCTCCCCTGAGCTCACCGCAGTTGTCAAGGTCTTTCCTGTACTGGGGGTCCAAAACCAGATGTGGTGTCTCAATGGGGTTTAGCAGGGGCTGAGGAGAGGGGAGGATAACCCCCACCCTCGACCTCCTGGCTGTGCCCCTGTTCACACAGGCCAGGATGCTGCTGGGCTGTCCTTGCTGCCAGGGCACACTGGGGCTCATGTCCTGCTCGCTGCCCACACAGACCTGTAGGACATTTCCCCAGAGCTGCTTCCCCAGGCTGTATGCTTCCCAGAGCAAGACTTGGCATTTGTCCTTGCTGAGTTTCATGTGGATCCAGTTGGCCTATTCCTCCCGCCTGCCCGAGGCCCTCGGGGTGCAGCCCTGCCCTCCAGCGTGCCGGCTGCCGCCCCCTCCCTGGGGCGGTGCCATCGGTAACTTTGGCGAGCGTGCACTCTGTGCCTGCACTGCATCGCTTCTGAAGATGTGAAGCAGGACTTACCACCTCCAGGCCAGCACAGCTCATGAGCCACCACCCTCTGAGCGCACCCCCCCAACCTGTTTTGTACTCACCTGGGTGTCCAGCCCTCCAAACCACAACGTTGTGGGAGAAGGTGTGAAAATCCTTCTTAAAGTCACAGCAGTTATGATCCACAGCTGTCATCCCTTCAACCACAGATCCCATCATTTCATTGCAGAAAGCAAACAGGATGGTCAATCCGTGCTGGCTGTTCCCCTCCCAGGCTCCTCCATGTGGCCAAAAACATGCTCCAAGAGGACTCACTCCATGATTCTCCCAGGGACCAAAGTGTGGCTGACCAGAATGTAGATCCTCAGATCATCCTTTTGGCCTTCTTTGGAGGTGGGGTACAATATTTGCTTTCCTCCAGTTGCCAGGGATCTCCCCTGATCTCCATCACATTTAAAAGAGCAGCCCTGCGAGTCTATTTCTGTCAGCATCCATTGATGCCGCCTGTTGGATCCCATGGATTTGTTTGGATCAAGTTCACTGAAGAAATCCTGACTTAGTCTGTCTGGTAGCTCTCTGAACCCTTCCAAAGAGCACGGAGGCCTCGTAGACATTGTTGGTGACGACTGAGGTAAAGGAGTTGTGTCTATGTCTGCTGTCACTAAGTCACCCACTGCATTCAGAAATGGGCCCTTACTCAGGCTTTTAGTACCAGTGTAGTGGGTAGAGGCTCTTAGCATCCTCAATTTTCCTTGCACGTCTCAACCCCACTTGAACTTTGACTTTCCTGACACCATCCCTACATGCCTGGGCAATGTTTATAAATTCCTCCTTTGTAGCTTGTCTGTGTGTCCACCTCCCATATGCTGCCTTTTTGCATCACAGCTTAGCCCTAAGGTCCCTGCTTAGCCAAGGCCAGCTGCTGATACGTCTCCTTGTTTTCCTGAGTACTGGGATGGACTGTTCTTGTGCCTGGAGTATGCTGTCCCGAAGGCTTGCCAGCTTTCCTGAGCTCTCTTGGCCTTCAGAGCTGCCTCCCATGGGATCCCTCCCACCTACCAGTTCCCTCTCTAAGTTGAAGTCTTGCTTGAAGCCTAGGGTCTGTACTCTGCTGCTGTCCTTCCTCACTCCCTGTAGGATCCCGAACACTACTACTTCATGGTCACTACAGAATGGAATAGAATTGGTTGGGTTGGCAAAGCCCTTTAAGCTCCCGCAGCCCAACCGTTCCCCTAACCCTGCCATCCCACCACTAAACCCTGGCCCTAAGCACCGCATCTGCCCGGCTGTTAAATCCCCCCAGGCGTGGGGACCCGACCCCTTCCCTGGGCAGCCCCTTCCAGTGCCTGACAGCCCTTGTGGGGAAGGAATTTTTCCATGTCCAATCTAAATGTCCAATCTAAATCTCAGCCAAGGCTACCACTGATTACCACATCCTCGGGCAGTTCTCCCATGCTAGTGAACAGCAGATCCAGCTGTGTGTCACCCCTGGTTGGCCTGGGAAATGGAATTTCTTTGTGAGATCCGGGGTCTGTGATCCAGAGGCTTCCCTCAGGTACTGCTGCCTCCTTGGCACGCTGTCCCAGCTTCCACTCAGGGATTTCCTGGCCCAGCATTGATGTCCTTGTGTTTAAAGCCGTTTGTGGATTTTTCTCTGTGAACACGGGTAGTTGCTTTCTGAAGCTATACGGTTTGATATCACTGTGCCCTGAAGTGAGGAATTGCACATTTTTGCGTTTTTGTTGAACCCTGCACTGCTGGAGAGCACCCAGCTGCGTCTGGCCCTGAAGCAGGCGCTGCCAGCACACCCGCACGGGCTGAGGCCGTGCTGCGCTGCCTTGCCTGCTGCCCGGCCAGGGGGAAGGCAGACACAAAGGGACATGGAGCGCCTCAAGCCCAGGCTGTGCCCTCCAGCCCGCGCTCGGGTGCTGGCTCTGCGCAGCCGCAGCAGAACTGTGGGGCACCGCTGTATGGCCGGGGGTTATCCTGGACAGGGGGCTGTGGAGGAAGCTGGCGATAGGCGATGGAGGTGTCACCGGGGGTGACAAGAGGAAGGCACCAGTCCTAGCGCCCGTGGGAGCATCTCTGTGTGGGCTGGGACGTGGTGGAGCTGTGCGGGGCACAAGAGGCAGGTAGGGACGGGGTGTGCTGTGGGACACGGGAGAGGTGTAGGCGCCTGTCGCAGGCCGGAGCTGGCCATGGGTAGCATGGCGGGCAGTGGTGGGGACACCAGTGCTGCCCTGGGCTGAGTGGGCTCTGTGCAAGGCTGTGTGAAGGCTGGGCTATGCCAGGAGTGTGCTGTAGGCAGAACGGGAGGACAAGGCGTGGAGGAAGAGCAATGCTCCATGTGCTGTGCACAGCTGCAGCAGGTTCCAGAGAAATACCGTGCTTGCAGCCAAGTACATCTTAACAAGGCCGAAAGGCAGGCGGGAGCACTGGCCTTGTGCTGCTCAGAAACCCTGGGCTCGAGCAGGATATTCGGCAGGACCCTGAGTCTCAGCCTCCCCTCTCTCTTCAAGACCAAGGAGCTGACTGCTGTCAGAAACACATCCCAAGTGCAACAGGAGGCATTCATGCAGCCATCACCTCCTGCTGGCAAAGGATTTCCCTTTGGAGAGTGGGATCCTACAGGATAGAACAGGAAAGCTACAGCCCAGAAAACACCCTGACCCTGCAGCTGGTTTATCCAGGGAGGGACTGGATTGCCTGGTCCACCCACCGATACCAACACAGAGAGGGTTTCTAAGAACAACTGCCCCTTAGTCTTAAAAGGGTGGAATCAGACTCGGGTAGTAGCAGTGATCAGGAGTAGGTCTCCAACAGAGAACGGAATGAACCATAGAAACAATTCACCTTGGCTTCCTCCTGACTGCTGATCTGGCTGGGTCTGTGAATGGAACATCTGGACCCTTGGTGTCAGAGCTCCAGGGTCACCGCACTCCCTGCCTCACGGAGCACCCTCTGGAGTCCCAACAAGGGGAGAGTGCTGGGCTCTGGCGTTGCTGCTGTCCGACAACACAGCACATTTTCACCCAGTGCGGGGAGTCTCCCTACACTTGCGCTTTGTGAACAGTTCTGTTCTTGGCACATGAGGTTGCAGCTGCACACACTGGGCAGAAAGACTGCATGCGCTTCGCCTCTGCACATTGCGCCTGGTGTATGCGTGGTGATCCTGCAAGCTCGTGCAGGCGTCCTGTGCAGATGAGGTGACCCCCACAGCTTTGTCCATGTCTCGTATCTGCATGCTGACCCCGCAAGCTGATGCAGGTGTCTTGTTCCCAGCTGCAGCCACCGCCTCCTCTCCTTTCTCCTCTCACACAGCTCCAACTGGGAACAGCCAGTCTTGGCCCTGGAGGATGTTCAAAGGAGCCGTAGGTGAGGGTGCTGTAGGGGCTCCATTCAGGCTCAGAGCTCTGACTCCTGCTCCCACATATTCAAGCAGCAGGCCTTGCACAACCCCAAATGGAACGTGTCCTGGGCTGTTCCACAGACAGCTGGACCCCCAGTTCCCTCTTATTTCTCAGGCAAACATCAGGGGCCTCATAAGTAAGCTACAGTAAAGGCAGCTGTCGATCCAAGATTTGGAGTGGGTGCTAAATACAGAGCCTCAGGCTGCCCTGCATTAGCTTCTAGCAAAGTTCCTAGAAAAATATCCAGACTTGATTTCCAGGAGTGGTGAAATCACCACAGGCCTTGATGAGCCCTTTTAGTGGTTAAGTATCCTCACAGCTAAAAATGTGTGCCATGTCCCAGACTGCATGTGCTCTGCAGTCTGCAGCCCTGGGACCCAGCTACGCATGCCAGCTCGGCTGAGGTGTCTGCCATACCTAGTGCCTGATCGAACCCTGCGCTGCCTGTCCGAGGCGTCCCCAGGAGGCATCACCCCAGCCACAGCGGGGGTCTGTGCTGCCTTTGGGGCTTGTGCCAGGCCCTGCTGAGTGTGGGCTGGCCGCAAGCAGGTGGCCAGCCCCGTCCCACAGAACACACGCAGAGGACGTCAGCGGTGTGCAGGCGTTGCCAGCCTGCAGGCAGGGAGCTCGGGACAGGGGCTGCCAGCCACAGCCCCGCTCCCTCTCCAGACGGTGGCAGAGGCAGTCAGCAAACCACCCGGCCGCCCCACACTGAGCTGCTCCTTCAGGTGTTTTGTTGTTCCACAGAATCACAGAATCACAGCATGGCAAGGGTTGGAAGGGACCTCGGGAGCTCACCCAGTCCAACCCCCCTGCTCAAGCAGGCTCTCCTAGAGCATGTTACACAGGACTTCGTCCAGGTGGGCTTTGAATATCTCCAGAGAAGGAGACTCCGCAGCCTGGGCCTTAGAGTAAAGAAGTTTTTCCTCATATTCAACTGAAACCTCTTATGTTTCAGTTTGCATCCGTTGCCCCTAGTCCTGTTGCTGGACACCCCTGCAAACAGGCTGCTTCCATCCTGGTGACCCCCACCCTTGAGATATTTGTAGGTGTTGATGAGGTCCCCTCTCAGTCTTCTCTTCTTCAGGCTGAACAAGCCCAACTCTCTCAGCCTTTCCTCCTAGGGGAGATGCTCCAGTCCCCCCATCATCCTAGTTGCTCTCCTCTGGGCTCTTTCTAGGAGTTCCTCATCTTTCTTAAACTGGGGAGCCCAGAACTGGACACAGTACTCCAGGTGGGGTCTCCCCAGGGCAGAGTAGAAGGGGAGGAGAACCTCCCTCGACCTGCTGGCCACACTCCTCTTAATACACCCCAGGATACCATTGGCCTTCTTGGCACCAAGGGCACCCTGCTGGCTCATGGTCAGCTTGTTGTCCCGCAGGACCCCCAGGTCCCTCTGGGCAGAGCTGCTTCCCAGCAGGTCAGCCCCCAGCCTGTACTGGTGCATGGGGTTCGACCTCCCCAGGTGCAGCACTCGGCACTTGCCCTTGTTGAACTCCATCAGATTCCTCTCCGCCCAACTCTCCAGCCTGTCCAGGTCCCGCTGAATGGCGGCGCAGCCTTCTGGCGTATCAGCCACTCCTCCCAGTTTGGTGTCATCAATGAACTTGCTGATGGTACACTCCGTCCCCTCGTCCAGGTCACTGATGAACTGTGGCTTCTCTCTGGGCATGTGTTTAGCACCACCACTCCAGGTGAGCCTAGGACCAGACAAAGTCTTCAGTAGTGGTTGCAGTGATGGTGGCAGTGACATGACCTCTCCTGGATCCTGTGTGGGCTTGTACAGGCAGGGTTTGGGTTAGACCATTGGTCCACAGGCAGCCCCACCGCAGGGTGGAGAGGTGCAGTGCTGGACACATGGGAACAAGGAACTTTTCTGAGGGTGCCTTGCCCTGGCTCTACGGCTGGGTTTGCTTCTGGTTCCAGGCTGCCTGCTCCATGAGGCACTCTTGCGGGGAGAGGGCTCTGGGTACCAGGGAGCAGCCAGGGAGATGGTGCTGGGCCGCATGACAGTGAGCGCTACTCTGCTTCTCCCCTGTCCCCAAAATCTGACCCAGCTCCTGTGGCAGAAAGCTGGATTTCCAGATAGCTTCCCCTGTGGGTCTCTCCCTTAGGATGGCAGCCATCAGAGGATGGTTAAGGAGGGAAGTAAGGCTGTTCTGGAAGCACCAGAGCCCTTGGCCTGAGGAGCGTAAGGAAAATACCTTACTCTGTTGCAGACCTTGCTGCTGTGCAAATGCTGACATGCATTTTAAAGCACTTTGGGAGTGAGCAGCAGTTCATCTTGAAAGAAAGAAGTTACTAATTTGCCACACAGTGCCTATTGCAGCCACTGCGGCAGCTTCTCAGTTTCGGGTGCGTTTCCATCTGCAGTGGTGGAGAATGCTGTCAGCTAAAACCCAGGCACGGCGCACAGCTCAGGTGTATTGGTGCAGGGCTATTACCCAGTCATAAAACCCAGCCTGGAGCCAGAGTACGGGCAACCTGAGTACAGGTTTCAGCAGTGTCCGTGAGGTCAGCGTTACACTCTCAGATGAACAGCTCCATGACGAAGGGAGCCGGGGCAAGGAGGAGGGAGGATGTTGAACTCGGGGCGGGCAGGGCAGGTGGACTCAATGATCTTAAAGGCCTTTTCCAACCAAATGATTCTGTGATTCTAATTTCCCAAAGTGCTTTCTGGCCAGGCTGCTGTCATGGCACCTGTGGCTCTGAGTGCTCTGCAGCTGGAGCGGGGACAGGGGGTCCCGTCTCATGGTGCTGCTTCTGGCAGCTGCCGCAGGGTTGGGGAGCACATGCTCTGTGCGGGGGGTATGGTGCTCTCGGCTTTTCCCCTTGGGCTTCCCCTCAGGCCGCAGGGCAGGAGAGCTGGTGAGGGTGTGTTGCAGGTGCTGCCCCCCCTCCCTGGAGGCTGTGGGTCACTGGGCGAACTGGCAAGGGGCTATCTCAGGCGCTGCCCCCCTCCCCGGGGCGCAGGGCCTATGGTCTGGGGGGAGGGAGGTCCCACCTCTACCTGAGTGGTTTTTTCTTCCCTGGCCCAGCCATCCTCTGTGGCCTCTCCCGCTGTTCCTTCCATCCCTGACGGCCGGGTGAGTGGTTCAGGTTAGGGGCCCTGCCCAAAGGAACGAGCCGTTAGCAGCCCCCAGCTGGGCCCTTTCCTTGGCGCGTGTGCAACGTTCCTGCGCTTCTCGCTCACGGGAGCCGAGGCCCCAGCGCTGCTGCTGGGAGGAGCTGTGGCTGACGAGGCCTGAACTCCACTTCACCCGGGCCTGGCCCAGCTGCCTCCCCCCTGGCTCCGTCCTCCAGCTTTGTTCTCGGTGCAGAGCTCCCAGCTGGTGGATGAGCCATGGGCAGTGGTGCTGGGGGTCAGGGGGAAGGAGCTGTTTGCTGCTGACCTGAGCCCTGCAAGGAGCCCAAGGAGGAACGGGGGCCTTGCCAGCAGGGAGCAGTTTTAATCCTCCTGCTGTGTCTGTGACTGCCATTCACATGCCCCAGGCTCCAGCGGGTGCTGGCTGTCACAGGGCGATGCCACCCTCAGCCGTCATCCTCAGAGCCCAGGGCTGCTGGGCACAGAGCTCTGAGAGCGGGACGGAGCCGGGGCCATGCCGAAAAGGGCGCTGGTTTTCTTCCTGTCTTGTCTTAAACGTCTTTGCAGACAAGAAGGAGCAGAGGGCCAGGGGCAGCTGCTGCGACAGCGCAGGTTGCCCCTGGCTGGCCGATCAAGCTGGGTGCAATGGGGATGCTTGGCTGCCAGATCCTTGGCATCTGGGTGAGGCTTGGCCTTTCTGCAGCCCCTCTCCATATGGCCTTTTCCTTTGCTAAGGCAAATCTGTTGACCTGGCTCATGGGTGTTGTCCCAGGGGTGCAAGAAGGGGGGGTATCACCTGAAACAAGGCACCTCTGGTGGTGCAGGGACCCACGGCAGCACTGTAGACAGAAAGCATGGTGCAGCTCTTGTGAGTCTGCAGTGCTGTGCTCCCCCACCGCTGTGTCCCTTCCAGGGACCGGGCCAGCATAGGCTGATCCTGGGGTGCCCTTGAAGCGGGCACTGTCCGTCTGCTTTACTATGGCCAGCTTCGAGACTGTGCAGTGGCTGTGGGCCACGGAGCAGGGCGCAGCGCTGGGTTGTGGAGGTAGTGGTGGTGATGGGCTGGGTCTGGCTGGTGATCTTCTCTGTGATGCTGGCCCTGCTCACGTAGTGCCTTCCCTCATCCAGGTGACAGCCACAGATGCAGACAGCGGCATGTTTGGCTCCCTTTCCTACTCCATTGGTTCTGGCATCGGCAGCGTTGTCCCCACGCAGTTCAGCATCGACAAGCACACGGGGCAGCTGTGCACTGTGCAGCCTCTGGATCGTGATGAGGGCACAGCTGCCTACGATTTCACTGTCACTGCTGTTGATGGGGTGAGTGCTGGAGAGGCTGCGGGGATGCGATGCTGCTGACTCAGCACTGTGCAGGGGATGCTTGTCCTTGCCCCTGCTCTTTGCACCACCTCTGATCCGGTCCTTCCACAGGGTGGCCTGAACTCCATGGTGTATGTGAAGGTTTTCCTGGAGGACATAAACGACAACCGGCCAGTGTTTTACCCGCTGGAGTATGCTGCCAGCATCAGCACTCAGAGCATGCCAGGTACAGCTGTGCTGCGTGTGACTGCCCATGACAAGGATGAGGGGCTGCACGGGAAGGTGGCCTACCGCATCGTCCTGGGAAACTCACCCCCTCTCTTCTCCCTCAACAAGGACACAGGTGAGATAGCTCGGGGGCCACCGGAGCAGGCAGCAGTCAGAGCGGTGGGATGCAGACGGGTGTAAAAGCCGGCCTGAGGGTCACTGCTTGGCTGTCTCAGCAGTGCAGTCTGCCACCAGAATACGTCTGTGCCTCCCCCTGCCACATCTTCCCCGCCTTGGCTTCTTGAGCCTCTGGCAGTGCCTTGCCAGACAGAGTCTCTGACCTCTGGTTTCTGCTCCCTACTCTGTTCCTCATTTGTCCTGTCTTCCTTCCTCTCCCTCGTTCCCCATCCCTGAATCACTGCACCTTCCCTCCTGCATGCTGCTTGCTTTGCCCCGTCAGCCTGTATTCTGCTTAGTTTCTCGTCCCTGCCCATTTCCCTTCTCTCCCCTGCTCAATTTACTCTCTTTCCCTATAACCCTCTGTCACACTCAGTCCCACCTTTGCTCTGCCTTGGTTTGGCCACCAAAGCCAGAGCAGTTTCTGCTGGGGAGGTGAGTGTGTGGGTGTGTGGTGCCAGGGGCTCTCAGTGGGATGGGAAGGTGTTCTGTGCTCAGCACAGGCATCAGGGTCTCTCCACACTGGTCCCCAAGTTCCCAGAATGTGATTAGGATGAGACAGACCTACTGGCCATCCTAATGCAGGGCCACCTCCGTTGCAGGGCCTGCCGAGGATGGTCCTTCAGTTCTACATTTCCTCCAAGAGCCTCCCCACAGCCCAGACCCCACCTGCTGTGTTGTGACCCTCACCCTGCACCCCACACCGGGAGCCCTCGTCCCTCCTTTCCCAAGACCTGCCCCCTGGCTCGTTTCCCCCAGTCCTTGCCACTGCTTCGTTCAGGGCTGGGCTTAACGTTGAGAAAGGAGGATTTGGGGAGGCTTTCCCAGGAGGATTCCTCTTTACTCCGGTTCTTCCATGGCGAGCTCTGCCCCTGCAACCCACGTCATTTGCTGCCCCCTTAGGTCTTTCAAGCTTATGGTTTGGCCTGTTCCCTTGGTGCCAGGTGACAGGCAGGGGTGCAGGCATGGCACCCTCTGAACTGCTTTCTTCCATAGGTGTCATCTCCCTCTCGTGGTCCCTGAGCGGTAAAGCCAACACCCTGGTGCAGCTGGTGATCTCTGCACAAGATGGTGGGGGCCTGCAGGCACAGCCAAATGCCCGGGTGAACATCAGCATCGTGGAGGGCACAGTCTCGCCCCCCGTCTTCGAGCAAGCTCAGTACTTTTTCACAGTGCCTGAGGACATGCTGCAGGGTGCCAGTGTGGGGTCTGTTCGGGCCCAGAACCCTCCAGGTACGGGCTTGTCCTTTTGTACGCAGTCACTTTCCCTGTCCCTGAACCATCCTGAAGGTCCAGTACCACACTTCCTCAGAGAGCAACCCTGTTCTGGGGGCTCCACGCCAGCACAGGGGCACATACACCCAAATGTGTACCTGTGCCGTTGCCACTCAACTCAGCGCGTGCCCGTACAGATGTGCTGACACACGTGTGTACACACACACTTGCGCACACGCATCTGTGCATACACGCACATGTACACAGTGCTGCTGTGCACCCCCCAGCCAGAGTCTGCCACAGACAGCGCTGCCCAGCCCTGCTGCCGTCTGCAGGGGGCTGAGGAGGTGAGTCGGGTACACAAACCGTTCTGCCTGTCTGCTTTTCCTTGTCCACAGGTCATGCTGACGACATCTTTTATTCCATCTCCTCGGGGGATCCTCATGGCTACTTTTCCATTGACTCTGCCTCCGGGCAGCTCCGCACCAGCCTGCCTCTTGATCATGAGTCCCAGGCAGTCCTCATTCTGGATGTCCAGGCCCGAAGTGGTTCGCCTCCCGCCTATAGCAACACGCGCGTGAAGATCTCTGTGTCAGATGTGAATGACAATGTGCCCGCGTTCCCAGCCCCCTCTGACTCCATCCTGCTGCCAGAGGCCACAGAACCTGGGACGGTGGTGTACACCTTGCAGGCCGAGGACCGTGACAGCGGTGCCAACGGTCAGGTGAATTTTGAGCTGGTGTCAGGAGGTGATGGCACCTTCAGTGTGGAGCGCACATCAGGGGTGGTGCGACTGATCGGGGCCCTGCAATATGAAGCCAGTGCAGCCTACAGGCTGGCCATCATGGCCCGAGACAGCGGCGTTCCTCAGCTCAGCTCCAGCTTCACGCTGCTGGTGCATGTGCAAGCCGAGCACGACAACGGGCCCATCTTTGACACACTCACTTACCGCGTGGAGGTGCGGGAAGGTGTGCCTGTCTCCACACGCTTCCTGCAGGTGCGGGCCCTGGCACGTGATGCGGAATCAATGACCCTTACCTACCATTTGCGTGCAGATGGGGATGCTGCCAGCTTTGGCATCATGCCCGAGAGTGGTTGGCTGTATGTCAAAAGTGCCCTGGACCGGGAGACACGAGACCTGTACGTGCTCACCGTGCTGGCCTCGGCAGGAGGCAGCAGTGCGGGGGGGGGAAGCACGGAAAACAGGCACCAGCACTGTACGGATCAGCGTCACTGATGAGAACGACAACAGCCCCCGGCTGAGTGAGGAGCGTTACTTCTTCACTGTTCCTGAGAATCAGGCTCCTGGTGGCAGTGTGGGAAGGGTGATGGCGAGTGACCGGGATGCTGGCCAGAACAGCCGGCTCACCTACCGCCTGCTCCAGCATGATCCCAACTTTCTTATCCACACACAGACAGGTGAGAGTCTTCCTGGCTTCCCAGGCTGGGGCTGGCTGGGGAGAAAGCCCAGGGCCGGTCAAATGTGATGCGGGCCGCACCAGTGCCACGACAGAATATTCATCTTCCTACCCCTGCGTGCTGGGCTCCCCAGCAACACACCTGAGCACAGGCTCTTCTCTAAAGAGGTTTTTGGGCTGAGCTGTGTCCCCACTTCTCCCTCACAGGGGACCTCAGCACCAAGCATAGCCTGGACCGGGAGCAGCAGTCAAGCTACCAGCTCTTGGTGATCGTGCAGGATGGAGGAGCACCACCCCGCAGTGCCACAGGAACCATCTATGTCACTGTGCTGGATGAGAATGACAACGCTCCTGCTTTTCTCCACGTGGCCGGTGGTCAGGAGCTGCCCGTGCAGGTAGGGGCAGCAGGCTGGAGCCCTGGTGAGGCAGGGGTGTGACAGCCTCTGGGTTTGGGGGCAGGCGTTTCTGCAGGGGAAAAGGGAGTGGGCAGGGGCACCCAGGAGGGTTTCGGGGTGGGAGATAAGCAGGCACAAGTGCATCCACGCAGCAGCCAGGGCAGTCTGGTAAATGTGATCGAGATGTGGTAAGATGGTCACGTCTTTGGGAAATACCAACACCTCTGTGCACAGAGCAAGCGAGGACTGCAGAGAGCTCTGAGACCAATGGGACGGACCAGCAGGCAGAAGCTCTTGGCTCACGCATGCCTGCACGGGGGAGAGGCGAAAGGGAGCCCTAAGCCTGACCCAGCAGAGCCAGGGGTAAAACACTTGCGAGCAGGGAGGCACAGGGTGCCGTTAACTTCTAGGTCTCAGGACTTTTGGTGTAGCCACTTGGCTTTCTGGGAGGTCAGGAAAGCACTGCCCAGCTGGACTTTGCGCTCACAAGGGCTTTCTGAGAATCTGCTGTGGGTCTCAGCCCAGCTCTCCCTCTCAGCACTGCGTGGTGTCAGCGGTCACCCAGGCACTGAGTGTGCTGCAGAGCTGGCTGTGTCCGTGCTGCTCAACGGAAGCCGGGGAGGACCAGGCCTTCCTCCCACCCCCAGCTGGCTGCATCTGCTCGGCTGTGGCCCCGGTGGAGTGGCACGTGTGGCAGGGGGCTCGCTGGAGCCCGCCGAGGGACGCTGGCAGCAGCGGGGCAGGGTGGGCGACCAGGGCCCTGTCCTCATCTCCTCCGCACAGGGTGGCGAGAACCTGCAGCTGAAAGGGTGTGCTGTGCGTGTTGCTGACTTCAGGCAGTGGGCTCAAAGCCACCTGCACTGTGCTGGGTTCGAAACGTCACGGTGACAGCAGCCTTCCTCTGCCGCGGGTGCTGCCTGAGCCGCGCACCAGAGGCGGGTCGGAGCAGGCAGGACTGTCCCAGCAGGTCACTGCCGCACCTGGGCGGCCATCAGCACAGGGCCTGGGGGACGCTCTGCAACTCCAGTCAGGCTTTCCCTGTTCACCGCTTTTTCCCTTCCTGTTCCAGGGTGCAGCCCCCCTTGCCCAGCCGCCTTCTTGCGTGCCCGGCTGGCACTCTGTTTGCCAAGCTGTCTGGCAAGGCTTGGCCCGGATGAAGGCATCTCTCAGGGCCTGGTGGAGGCAGAGGGAGGCAAAGTCAGTCTTGTCCTCTCTCTGAGCAAGTCTCTGGCCTTTGAGTCACCTCTGCAGGCCAGGGGCCAGCCAGCCGTGGCATTGTTGAGACTGCGGCCCTGCAGGCTCTACAAAATGGCTTTGCTCACACTCTGTGTCTGCCGAGTGTCCCGTGCGTGGGGTGTCCTGTGTGGGGACACTTGCAGCGCACTCGCACAGCAGGCTCTGCAGTTGATTCCAGTGTTTGGGGGCATGAAGTGCTGGGAGCGTCCTGCGAGAGTTCGGGGGTCTCTTCTCAAACAAAGGCACCGCAAAAGCATACGCACCCGTCAGCAGACAGAGCAAGGCTGGGACAGATGTAGAGTCCCGAGGGCCGGTAAATGCTATGACAGTTTTGAGCAAAACAAATATTTGCGCGCTTTGGTTTGAACCTCTCCTGCTGGAAACACTGGTAGAGAAGGGTGAAGCACAGGAAGAGGCCACTGCTAATCATGGTTTAGGTGTAGAAGAAAGGCTTGGAGACAAAAGTAGAAACCGGATGATAAATGCAAAGCTCAGCAATTCACTGCAGACTTGCTCAGTGAAGTATTCCTGTAGGTGTTCGTTAGGCAAAACGGAGGGAGGTTTCTGTATCATCGCCTTGCTTTAAGCATCGGCCAGAGGGGTAGCTCCCACTGTAGGGCTGCGAAAGGATTTTGTCAAGCTCTGGCAGGAGCAGGTGGTGTTTGCTCAGGAACTGCAGTAGCGATGGATCCTCCCAGGGAATGATCCCTAGGAAAGGGGAGGGGGAGCAAAGGGAAGGAAGGAGTGGTCTGTTTTCACTGAGGGGGGATGTCACTGGTGGGTGCCTAGGACTGGTGCTGGTATCCTTGTGATTTAGCATTTCCAGTTATCCACCAGAAGAGGTGATTGCTGATGTTCCTGGTCTGCTCATCATAACAGAGGTGAGGGCTCCCTGTGAAGAGCTGTAGAAGTATCTTGTTTTACTGGTCCGTTAGGAAAGGACGGGAGATGAAATTTGCAGTTGCTAACTGGAAGGTGATGCACATGGCAAAAAGCAATATGAGTTGCACTTACGTGGTGGTGGGCTCTGAATTGCTGCTTAAGTTGAGGGAGAAGATTTGGGTATCGCCATGAATGCTGTGTGAAAATGTAGGCTCAGAGCTCAGCCACGGTCCAAAAGGCGAATCAAATACAACGGAGAATGGAAGAAAGCATCGTTGCATCTCAGATTCTGCACAGTCTCTGCCCTGCCTCCGTTCCACTAAATAAGCAGCAGTGCCGGATTCAGAAAAGGATGTTAATGGTGTCTCCAGTAGACGATGGTTTCCATACAGAAAGAAAATACTTGAACGTTCTTTGGCATGGAGGAAACTTCAGGAACATAGCGGAGGTGTGCTGTGAATGGCACAGAGAGAGTCATGGGGAGATCAGAAGTTGCTTTTTTCACAATACCAGACCCTAGGCAGCTTCATAAGAAATGACCAGGCAGCAGCTTTAAAATAAACAAAGGCAGTACTTCTTCATGCAGAACATAATTAAATTGTGAAATCATTGCCAAAAGTTGCATGGGTTCAAAATTAGATGAATTCATGGAAAGAAAAAAAATCCATCAAAGGCTGTTGAACAAAAATACGATCTGTGGCTCAGGAAGTGACTTGGCCGCAGCCTGCTGGAAGCGGGGAGGGTTTCACAGGAAGATTATTCCATCCGTACCCTATTTCTTGCATCTCCTGTATATATCCACTGCCAGCCACTGTCAGAGCCATGCCGGTGGCTGCCATGACTCTCTGATCTTTGGTCCAAGCTGGTATTTGCAACAACCTTCTTCGAGGGTGGACGTCAGACCTGGACAAGCCTGGTAGCGATTTTACTAAGGCTGAGGTTTTTGCAGAGGCAAGACCACTTCTATTGCTGTTTATTCCTCTCTGTGCATCTGAAATGGTATCTGTCTGTGGAGCCTGTGTGGATGCTGTTCATTTAACTCCTCTGCTGAGTCACTGCGTTCCTCAGATGGAGCTCGATTCCTTGTGAAGAGGAGCGTGACCATGCACTCGAAGCAGGAGCCCCTCTATCCTGGCTGAGGGCGACTGGGGACAGCATGGGGGGCAGGCCCTGCCCCAGCCTGTTACAGAGGAGGGGCTGGAAAGGGGCCCCCCAAGCATGGCCCCACTCAGAGGTGTCCATGCAGACACTCCTTTTCATAAACAGCCAAGCTATATTTTAGGAGGTCTTCTGCCCCATCACTGCTGTGAAATGCTGTTCCAGATTCCTTGATCGGGCAGTTAGAAACCATCTCTTAATTTCCAGCCTAAACTAATTTCTGACCACTTTATACTCATTTGTTCTTGCGCCAATATTGTGTTTTTGCTTAAATAGCTCTTCTCTCTCCTTGGAATTTCCCTCCCCTCTCCCCAGTGTTTACAGAGTGCAGTCACATCACTGCTTGGCCTGGCTAAACAAGTCCAGCTCCTCTGGTCTCCCCTCCTGACCACCACCAGCATGGTGCCAGCAGCTTGTGCAACAGCATGAACGCTCGCCTCTTCTCAGGAGCTTGCAGCTTCTTTCCTTGGAGTCTTGCTCGGATTCCACGTCTTTTTCATAGATGCATGGAAGTGGCACCACATAGAGATCACCTAGCTCAGCTGGATCTGCAGGGATGATCCGTGCTGTGGGATGTGCTGGTGGGATGTGAACTTGAGCTCCTCTGGTGTGGAAGGGACCGCAGAGTCTGTGCCCTGTGGGGAACCTGCTCCACCAGTGAGGGGTGGGTAGGTGCTGCAGGAGGGACAGGTCTGCCAGCAGGCATGGGTTGTTCCCTGAGGGTTCTCCCAAAAACTGGTGGGTGGCGAGGGGCAGTAGTGGGGCAGTAGTGGGGATGTGTCTGTTTCCATAACTATCCAGAAGAGGTGCTTGCGTGCTTCTGCCTGTGGTCTCTGTCAGGAAGCTGGTAACTCCCCTCGGAGTGTGGGGTTGGCTGAGCACGTGTGTAATCAATGTCTTGATGGTACTGAGGTTCACTGGTACGAAGTGGTGAAGTGCCTACAGACAGGCGGTTAGCAGTGCTAACCAGGAGCAAAGGAGAGGAGGGACAAGCCCCAACAGTACAGGCGTCCGAGCCCAGGAAGAACTGCCAGCTGCGCTTCCAGCGATCGCAGACCTCCCCGGTGGGAACTGAGGAAATCGCCGTCCCTTGCCAGGGTGACTCTGTGCCTGCCAGTGCTCACACCTCTGCCTCTGCAGCCGAAGGGGTCTGTTGGGGCCAGAGAGGACCAGGACTGACGTGGAGCCCTGGATTTTCCTAGCTGTAGAGGCTTTGGATGCAACAGGGGTGAAATAGTGTCTTCCCATCACCCTGCCGCTGCAGCATGCCCCCACGCTGCAAGGCTAGTTGTTAAACAGGGGAGAATGGGGGGGGAGGGCTAGCAAGGCAGAAACTCCCTTTGCCAGCTTTGCTGCAGACTTCTCCACCTTGTCCAGACTCAGGCACAGCCTCGAGGTCTTTCTGGGGAGTCTGTGCCTTGGGTGAGGTGCGGGGCTGCTGCAGGAAGGTGCAGATCCTGTGCCGTGCTCGGGGGTTTGTGGGGGCAGTCTGAAGGGTGCCCTGTGCCACTCAGCTGCTCCCTGGGCTGTGCTGCAGGTGCTGGAAGAGAAGCCATCGGGACTTCTCGTCGCCTCCCTGCAGGCCAAGGACCCTGACGAGGGTGAGAATGGGACCATCATCTACTCACTGATAGGTACGAGCTGCAGAACCGACTGATTGATGCTGCGCTCTGCCTTGCAGCCATCACCCTTGTGGACGGATGGGTGCCCGCTGCCCAAGCCCCGCCACATCGCGGTCCTTCCTCCATCCCGACCTGCTCCCTGCCCTCCCTCCTTCCCGCCTCTCCCTGCAGCATTTCACCTTCTTTCCGCAGGAGCCTGGGCAGAGCGTTTCACATTGCACATGGCTACTGGAGAGTTGCGGACTGCCACAGTCCTACGCCGCTCTGACCGTGCTGAGTACATCTTCACAGTGACGGCCAGTGACCGGGGCACGGTGCCTCGCAGTACATCAGCCATCATTCGCATTCAGGTATCCAGCACCCCAGCTCCTCCTGTCCCTGCACCATCTGCCCCTCGCTCACCTCTTGGAGGACACCACCCTGCTACTTGGCAGCCTCCCTCCCCACCTTCTCACCCTCCGCTGCTTCCATCCCAGGGCACCCTCTGCCCTTGCTCTGCTGTTGATCCAGCCCCAAAGACCATGTGGAGAACCTGGGATGTGAGAGGATGGGTCTGTCTGCCACTGTGCACGTTCTCATTTGTAGAGTGGTCAACAGCATTACTAGTAAGCAGTGCTGTGCTTTCCAGACTGGGACAGCCAAGCCTGTCCTAGATATGCTGTCGCAGAGAAGACCTTGGAGGTCCCCTGCACAGAGACACTAATTCTTCCCAGCGTCTGCTGAAAACAGGGTTCCTGACGTGCAGGGTGTCCTTCACATCTGTGTAGCTCCGGCACTCACTGCCCTGTGTATTGGCCGTTAGCAATGAGCTTCCTTCTACAGCAGAGACTCCAGCTTGCCCCCAGTCAAGGCACTGTCACAGGACACCCTCTCACATCTTCCTGTCCCTGTTCTTGCAGTTCCCAAGGCCATTTGACTCTCCTTGTTTGATGTTCCACTGCTTCTCTGTGCTGGCAGTGCCCTCAGCATCGTCAGCGACTTCACGACGTACTCAGCTTTCTCTTGCCCCTGCCCCTATCAAAAGCAAACGTCAGCACCGCGAGCCACCTCTGCAAAGGCCTGCTACTCATTCTGCTTGAGCCAGTTGATCTTTTAGTCCTTTCTGTCACACAGCCATACTCATACTGTGCCTTTCCCCCATCTAATGAGTGATCTCCCATCAGCACCCAGCTAAAACCCAGGCAAGTTAGGCACGGTTTCTTGGGTTTGGGTTTTTTTCATTTTCAGGTTGCTATTCATGTGTTAGGCCACAAGCGCTGAGACCTTGCCTCCCAAGACCTGCTCTCTGCCCGCCCCCATGTCCCCCCTCTCCACTGGCTCCCCCATAGGACCTCCTGGCACACGGCACCCCCGTGCGTGCCCCTCACTGCCACCTCTCCTCACAGGTACTGCCATCCTCCCGGGTGCTGCCACGGCCTGACGCCACCGTGCTGACCCTGCACCCTCTCGAGGGGGTCAAGCCGGGGTCTGTGATCGGCTCGGTGGCACCCCCAGATGCCCCCGTGCGAGGACAGCTGACCTACACAGTGGTAGGAGGCGGTGGGGATGGCACCTTTGTGGTTGACAGTGTGACAGGGGAGATTTACGCTGCCCGGGAGTTGGACTACGAAGCTGGGGCACGGCACGTGCTTCAGGTGAGCGCTGAGGACACACAGCATGGCTATCCCTCCAGCCGACTGGTGCTGGTACAGATCCACGTGCAGGACTGCAACGACCAGGCGCCCACCTTCCCTGAAGACCCCATCACCATCGTGGTGCCTGAGAATGCCCAGGCTGGCTCGTCCATCTTCACCTTCCAGGCGCTGGACGGGGATGGAGTGGGTCCCAACAGCCAGGTGCGCTATGCCCTGCTGCACCAGGAGCCCCCCGGGGCTCCCTTCCAGCTTGACAGCCGCTCGGGGCTGCTGACCCTTCGCCAGGGCCTCGACCGGGAGGCTGCTGCCTCCTTCCTCTTGGTGGTGGAGGCCACGGACCAGGCCCGCAACATCAGCCAGCGCCGCTCGGCAGCTGTCACAGCCCGTGTGTTTGTGACTGACGAGAACGACAACGCGCCCGTCTTCCTCTCGCCTGCTGCTGTCAGCGTCATGGAGGACCAGCCGACGGGGTTCGTGGCGCTGCATGTGGTGGCCCAGGACAACGATTTGGGAGAGAACGGGCGTGTGAGCTACTCCTTGCGAGCAGGCAACAGTGACGGCCGCTTCCACCTTAACCCCAGCACTGGTGAGGGCCCAGGAGGATGCAGGGTGGGCGGCAGGGACAGCGGGGACGCAGGGGCTGAGGAGGGTGCAGGGATACATGGGGGTGCGGCATGGTGCGCAGGAGGAGGGCGTGGGCTGGGGAACCCGGAGGACAGAGACTTGTGGGGTGCGGAGAGCCCCGAGCGTAGCACCCGGTCGGCACGATACCGTTGTCTCTCTCGAGACCTGGCTGTCCCTGGCTCACCCCAGTGCCTGCAGCCTCGCGATAGCCCTGTCCCGGGAACAGTCGGCCCTGGTGCCACGCGGTCCCAGCTTGCTCCTCTCCCTGTGTCCGCAGGCGCGCTCTCCATTGTGCGGGCCCTGAACCGGGAGGAGGTGGTGCAGCACAACCTGACGGTGGTGGCCATGGATCACGGTTTCCCACGCCGCTCCGCCACACAGCTACTGTCTGTGCTGGTGCTGGACGTCAACGATGAGGCTCCCACTTTTGAGAAACCTGAGTATGAAGCACACATCATGGAGAACTTGCCAGCTGGCAGCCCTGTGCTGCAGGTGCTGGCCGTGGACCGGGACCTGGGTGAGGACGCAGGGTGAGGGTGAGCTGCCCAGTTTGGTTAGGGGCCCTTCTGGTGATGCAGCACCCAGGACTGGGTGAACTCTGCTCCTTCCCACCTGGTTTGGCGAGCCTGGGTGACCGTGGAGGGAAGGATCATCACTTGGCCTGGAGATGAGAGATGGGCTGAATCCTGGGAGAAGCCTAGGATGAACACAGGGACTGTGATGCCCTCTGCTCCCCAAGACAATGGCCTTTGTTCCTTGGTGGTTCCTTGGCCCATCTTCCACCAGCTGGGCTGGGATCTTCCTCCACCACACATCTCTGCCCCAGCTTTACTTGCCAGGGAGTAAGATCATCTTCTCCCCCAGCCTGTGTGATCCCTGGGTGGGAAGCCTGGGAGGAGGGAGGTGCAGGGCTGTGAGCCAAATGAGGGGCTCCTGGGGTGGCTGCTGGGCTGCCCCCGAAACCATGTTCCTCCCTGCAGGTGCCAACGGGCAGGTGTCCTACGGGGGTCTCTCTGGGGGGCCGTTCTCCATCCACCCGCAGACAGGGCTTATCGTCACCACACACAGCCTGGACCGCGAGGAGCAGGAGCATCACGTGCTGATGGGTAGGGCTATGCTGGTGCATGAGCGGGGCGCAGGGAGCACAGGGGAGGCAGATGGGTGTCCCCACAGCTGGGGTAGGGCAGTGTTGCAGGGCCGGCTGTGGGAAGTGAGGGGGGTTTGTGGGGCACGCAGGGCTGTTGGGCGGTTTGAGCATGCAGGAATGCCAGTGATGCCATGCGTGCTGCCCCTGTGATTGTCTGGGCATTGGCATCTGACAGCCTTGGTAGTCGCTCCCGGTCAGCAGGGTAGCCTCCCAGTGCTCTTGCTGTGTTCCTGCAGTCTATGCACGGGATGGTGGCCTGCCCCCCAACCTCTCCAAGGCAACTGTGCGGATAACAGTTGGGGATGAGAATGACCATGCACCGCACCTAGAGAGTGAGTCCTGCTCTGTGGAGGTCCCTGAGAACCAAAGCCGCGTGGCACTCTACACCCTGCGGGCCACCGATCCGGATGGCGGCGAGAACGGACGCTTGGAATACCACGTGGCAGGTGAGGCACACGGGGAGCTCTGTAGCTGCTTTCTCGGCAGCAGGTAAGGGCAGTTCACCCTGGGTTGCCCGTGGCTCCGGGAAGTTCTGGCAGTTCCTGTTCCACTTCAGTTCCCTCCTGATCCAAACCACGTGTAGCTGCTGCCACCTCTCAGCCCTCTAGCTTCCCCAGTAAAGAGCACCCCAAGATCTGGACAAGCTGCCCTTCCTCATTCCCCAGGCTCTTGTCTGGTTCCCCAGGCTTCGGCTAGGTCCACACCACTCTTGGCTGCGCTGACTGTTGCATTTACAGGTTGCGAAGTGAGATCTCTTTGCTGTTACCATGCCGTGCATTATCTGGGGGCTCCCTGTGGCAGCAACGCTGGCCTGTAAGCTGAGCTGTCAGAGCCAGTTCTTACACACCCAACCCCCCATATACACACACACACAGAGCTGGACCGAGGAGGTTCAGTCCCACTGGCGCCTTACAGAGAGCAGCTCACTCCACCCTCCCTGCCAGGCCACACTGGGATGGACTTCATGCCTGTCCTCTCTGGGCAGCATGGGACAGGTCCTTCCTTGTACCAGTTATGGTCACGCTGTCTTGTTATTCCCTCTCTTCTTTTCCAGATGGAGACCCTGGGCAGGATTTCAGCCTGGACCCAGTCTCCGGTGTCCTCTCCACTGCACGTGCCCTTGACCGGGAGCAAGTTGCTTCCTACAGCCTCACAGTGGTGGTGCAGGACCACGGCACCCCCCCACGCAGTGCCACCATGTTGGTGAACGTGCGGGTGTTGGACCTAAACGACAATGCACCGGGTTTTGCTCAGGCCGCCTATGTGGTGGAGGTGCCAGAGGACTTGCCTGTTGGTGCCCTGGTGCTGCAGCTGGTGGCTGAGGACCCTGACGAGGGCACCAATGGGCAGGTCTCCTACTACCTGGGCAATGAGTCACTTGGCATGTTCCAGGTTGAGCCGCAGAGCGGGCGCATCAGAAGCACCCAGGCGCTGGACCGGGAGCGCCACCCCAGTTACAGCTTCCTGGCCAAGGCTGTGGACTCAGCACCGTGGGAGCCCAAAAGCGCAGCCGTGCGTGTCACGGTCACAGTGCGAGATGTCAATGACCATGCCCCTGCCTTCCTGCACAGCCCACTCACTGTCAACTTGTCCCGCCACACACCGCTCAAGCAGGTCGTGGCCACCATGAGGGCAGAGGACAGGGATGCAGGCGCCAACGCCTCCATCCTGTATCGCCTTGCCACCCCGAACTCTGCCTTTGCAATCAACTCCTACACAGGGGATATCCAGCTTCTGCAGCCCCTGGGCTCACTCAGCCAACGCCAGCGGACGCTGTTCATCCTGGCCACAGACCTGGGGCAACCGGCACTCTCCTCTACTGGTGTGGTGGTGATCCATTTGCAGGAAGAGCCCTACCGGGGGCTGCGCTTTCCCCGGAGCACCAGTGATGTGGCCCTGCCGGAAAATGCTGCCCCAGGTATCAGCTAGGCAGAGTGACGAGCAAGTGCTGGGATGAAATGGGACAGGAGGGGAGGTGGGTGCTGGGCTGGCAAAGCTGTGGGAGGCTCAAACCAGGGAGCACTGCAGGGCCTTGGAAAGCGCCATTATGCTTTGGGTAGACCCAAGGGACTGCAGGGTTTGAGCGGTGCCCAGGCTGTTCAGGGTGCTAATCCCTCTGGGTTTGCCTGAGGGTCTTCAGATCACTGCAGGCAGTCACCGTTCCCAGTTGTTCCAGGAAGGTCTCCAGGGGTCACGGCGAGACCACAGAGGGGCCATGGACAGGCCCCACGAATCCTGGCTCCTGGGCCAAAGCTACCATTAGATCTCGCTTCCTCTGGCAGCAGCGTCCTCAGACAGAGCTGCGTTCCAGTGGCGCAGCACGTGCTGCCCGCTCACCGCCCTGCCCGCTCACCGCCCTGCCCGCAGGCTCCGCTGCCCCTCATGCTGTTCCGCTCTCTTCCAGGCACCACTGTGGCAAGCATCCAAGCCGTGCACACGGGGGGCTCTTCTGGGCGCATCACCTACAGCATCATCAGCGGCAACGAGAAGAATGCCTTCCTTATCCAGCCCAGCTCAGGTACAGCACTGAGGCCACCTGGGGAAGCAGCAGTGGGGGCCCCCTGTGCTCAGAGCCCGCCCCGAGCCACAGGAACACCATCCACACCTCTATGCCAGTAAAGTAAATAGTGTTAGTATTGGATGTGGACGCTAACCTGTCGTTGTCCAGAGGCTGTTAGCACAGCTCCCAGCACCATTTTGGTCCCTCCTAACTGGATCTTTCCCCAAAAACTCCTAGGCCAAGTTCAGGAGTTAGCAGAGGCCAGGACCACCACTAAGATGCAATCTGCAATCTGGATGCAACCCCTGCCTTAGATGACAAGTTCAGCCGAAGAATACATCCCAGTTCTGTTTAAATCTTTATCCATGAGCTGGGCGAGGGGATCGAGGGCACCCCCAGCCAGTTTGCAGATGGCCCCGAGCTGGGGGGGAGTGTGGATCTGCTGGGGGGAGGGGGGCTCTGCAGGGGGACCTGGCCAGGCTGGAGCCATGGGCCCAGCCCAGTTGGGTGAGGGGCAACAAGGCCAAGGGCCGGGTCCTGCCCTGGGGTCACCACAACCCCAGGCAGCGCTCCAGGCGTGGGGCAGAGGGGGTGGAAAGGTGCCCGGGGGAAAAGGGCCTGGGGGGGTTGGTGGAGAGGGGGCTGGAGAGGAGCCAGCAGGGTGCCCAGGTGGCCAAGAGGGCCAGCGCCATCCTGGCTTGGATCAGGGGTGGGGTGGCCAGCAGGAGCAGGGCAGGGAGTGTGCCCCTGTGCTGGGCACTGGGGGGGCCGCCCCTCGACTGCTGGGGTCAGGGCTGGGCCCCTCCCTCCCCGAAGGCCCTGGGGGGGCTGGAGCGTGTCCAGAGAAGGGCAGCGGAGCTGGGGAGGGGTCTGGAGCCCCAGGCTGCTGGGGAGCGGCTGGGGGAGCTGGGGGGGTTCAGCCTGGAGCAGAGGGGGCTGAGGGGAGCCCTCATCGCTCCCTACAACTGCCTGAGAGGAGGGGGGAGCCCGGGGGGGGTGTCGGGCTCTGCTCCCAGGGAAGGGGCGATGGGAAGAGGGGCAACGGCCTCAAGTTGTGCCAGGGCAGGGTGAGGTTGGGCCTGGGGAACAATTCCTTCCCCAAAGGGCTGTCAGGGGCTGGAAGGGGCTGCCCAGGGAAGGGGTCGAGTCCCCAGCCCTGGGGGGATTTAACAGCCGGGCAGAGGCGGTGCTGAGGGCCAGGGTTTGGGGGTGGGATGGCAGGGGGAGGGGAACAATCAGGCTGGGGGAGCTTCAAGGGCTTTGCCAACCCAAGCGATTCCGTGATTCTATGATTCTGTGTTGGGGCCGCAGCGCCAGGCACCTGGACTGCCGCACTTTATTCTCTGGAGCTGCTGTGGCTGCAGCGCTGCCGTGGATTCATGTCTGTCTCTGTGCAGTCCCAATGGTGACAGTAAATGGGGAACCAGCGGGCATTCCACGGGAGCCCTCCCTCTGCACCAGACTGTTCCCTGAGATGGTGCTGAACACATCAGAGGTGCCTGTGGGTGGCTGACGACCCAGACAGAGCGGTGAGGCAGATTGCAGGGTGCTGGGCAAGTTGGCATTGTTTGCACCGTATGCTTCAAGGGCAGCCTTCGAAGGGCCGCACATCCCTTGGCATCGGGGAAAGCCTGGCCGAGGGTAGGGTGAGGGGTGCCTTGCTGTGAGGTTGGTGCTTGTCCTGAAGTTTGGAAGAGACTGGGATATCACCACCCGCAGTATCAATACAGGCTGGGGGATGAAGGCATTGAGAGCGGCCCTGCCCAGAGGGGCTTGGGGACACTGATGGATGAAAAGCTGGACATGAGCCAGCCATGGGCACTGGCAGCCCAGAAGCCAACCCTGCCCTGGGCTGCATCCCCAGCAGTGTGGCCAGTGGGGTGAGGGAGGGGATTCTGCCCCTCTGCCCCGCTCCGGTCAGACCCGCTGCAGCCCTGCATCCAGCTCGGGGGTCCCCAGCGCAGGACAGACAGGGACCTGCTGGAGCGGGGCCAGAGGAGGCCACGGGAGTGATCTGAGGGCTGGAGCCCCTCTGCGCTGGGGAAAGGCTGGGAGAGTTGGGGGTGTTCAGCCTGGAGAAGAGGAGGCTGCGGGCAGAGCTGAGTGCGGCCGGTCAGGGCTTCAAGGGGGCCCAGAGGAAAGGGGGGGACAAGCTTTTTAGCAGGGCCAGCTGGGACAGGACAAGGGGGGATGGCTTTAAACTGAAGCAGGGGAGGGTTAGACTGGATCTAAGGAAGAAATTCTTTGCAGTGAGGGTGGTGAAACCCTGGCAGGGGTTGCCCAGAGAGGGGGTGGAGGCCCCATCCCTGGGACCATCCCAGGCCAGGTTGGACGGGGCTGTGAGCAACCTGATGTGGTTCAAGGTGTCCCTGCTCCTGCAGGGGGGTTGGATTCAGTGACCTCTAGGGGTCCCTTCCAACGCAATTCTATGATTCTATGATATGAGAAAGTCAGCCCTCAGAGCCCAGACATCATGCCAGAGCTTCTTGTTAAAACACCATTCTCAGGATCCCAGGCTGACAGAGATCTTTCTGACACTGCGCTTGTGTCCTCTGCAGCCCATGGCTACTGTGCAGGTCCCTGTGAGCCACCCACGGTGCAAGCTGTTGGCACCCTGTACTGTCCACTGCAAGTCGCCCACGGGTGTGGTGGGAAATGCTCAGCCATGCACAAGTACCCACTGAAATCACAGTGCCCGTGGCAGCCCGCTGTCACCCCCCCAGCCAGGCTCACAGTCTGCGGGAGCTGCTGTGCCCAGGGCTCCCCTGCATGCTCTCAGTCCCGAGCACTGCTGCCCGTGAAGGATCAGCCCTCGCACGCTGCCACGCGAGCGCGCCTGTCTGAAGCGGCTCTTCAGGAGTGAGCATTTCACAGCGAGGGAGCTGGGCCAAAGCTGCTCTGTCCGTGAGGGAGGGCCTGGCAGGGCCGCACCCTGGCCAGTTCTGTCTGGTCCCTGAGCCAGCACCCAGGTCTCTGAGCCAGCCGTCACCGTGCTCCTGCGCGTACCCAGGCCTCTCAGCTGAAGCCTGCATGGCTTCCATTATAGCCTGGGGGTGAAAGCAACCCCAGGTGACTCCCAGGCTGCCAGAGCCGTGCCTGGTCCCATCCAGTTCAGAGCCAGGCTGTGCAAGAGCAGCGACTGCTCAGACCTGCCCGGTGGTCTGCCCCGTGCGGCACCACCGCGGCAGCGCCCAGCTGAAACCCTGTGCCCACAGCCCGGCTGGAACAGAGCTCACAGAGCTCTTCTCCTCCCTCTTGCTTTTCTGCCCGGGTCTGCAGCCGGACCCTGCACACGGGGACTGTGCTCCCCAGCGTGGGAGGCTGGGGCCGGTCATGCAGAGAGGTCCGCGCTTCCTGCTGCCCCGGGTGGGATAAGCAGGGCCCTGCTATGCCATGTGTGGCTGTGACACCCAGCTGCCCTGCTGTGCCGCAGCAAGGCCTGGTGGGGTCACAGAATCGCCCCCCCTGCTGTGATCCCTGTCCCTTCACATCCCTTCATCTTGTTCCTGCTCGAGCCACGCGTGCCAGTGGGTGTCAGAGCACCCGGACATGTCCTGGCTGCATCTCGGCTGCACCTTGGTTGCTGCGGCGATACCTCTTCATCTCAATGCGGAAACATTTCCCTTGGGCAAAGAGCCCAGAATGCAGGATTTTTCCCTTACAACATGTCCCTCCTTGAGTCCTGTTCGTCTGTCTGTGAAACGCTGCCCTGCTTTCTCCCAGGGCAAGGGGCTGCACGCTGCAGCTGGGTAGGGGGTGCTGGAGCAGCAGAGCGAAGGGGGGCTGGCAGAGTGCGGCTCTCCTGCCCTGTCCCAGCTGCCGGGCAGTGTTACAGCAGGCCCCCGGCCTTCGGCTCCGCTGTGACGATGAACCAGTGCATGGGCACCAGTCCATGACGGTCCTCAGCCATGCCCAGGCTCGTCCCCTCTCCAGGGAGCACCAGAGGTGATGCCCAGGGGAGCTGTTAGAGCCTTGCGTTGGCAAGCATGCTAAAGTGACCAGACCAGACCAGAGCGGGGGAATGCCGCGGGAGCATCCGCAGCCCCGTACTGCGGCACCTCGGGCTCCGCCGCTTCTGTCCCAGGCAGAAACAACCCTTCAGAAAGGGGGCTGCTTCCGACTGCGCTCCTTGTGTCTCCTCTGGGCCAAGCCAGCCCTGGAGGCAGGGCCTGCCCTGGCAGCCCAGTGGCGCCAGAGGGGCAAGGAGCACAGCCGGCTCCCGGCCCTCGGGTTGCAGGAGGTGAGCACACAGCCATTCTCCAAACCAGGCCGCTCTGCTGGTGGCTGTGATCTGTGTTTGCCGTCCCTGGACGCGTGGTTTCAGCTGTGTGCATTGGGACTCCCGTTACCACGCAGAGCTGGCAGCAGAGCGCGTGTGCGGGAGCTGAGCTTGTGCAAGCCGTGCCAGGTGCCTGGTGCTGCGCCCCTCTTGCCTGGCCGGTTCGCCTGGTGGTTGCACGTAGACGCTGAAACCGGCTGCAGAGAGCGTGAGGCCCTGCAGGACTCCCTGAGGTAGGAGTTCAGCCGCAGGAGCACGGTTCCTCCTCATTATGTTTGAACGCGTGCCTGTAGGAATGCTGCTAGTCATTTTAGTATATCTGTTGGGATGGCCCCACCTTCCTGGGTGGGACAGCAGCCCAGGTGCACAGCAGCTCAGGAGGCTAAGAATGGACGTCTGTCCTCAGAACCCTAGCAGAACTGCCGGCAGCCTCTACAGTGCCTCTATAAGGACTTGATCGAGACTGATAGCTGGAGTTGGGTGACTTTGGCCTGGAGCTTGGTGAGCTTGTGCAGCAGGATGGGGCCTGACATGGAGCAATTCTTTTTTAAGCTGCCGTACCCCAGATGCTGTCTCCAGCGTGGGAGGACTATTGCATGCTTTGATGTAAGGAGAAGCTGCTTGTCCTGGGTGAGGTGCAGGATTCATCACGCAGGGCACCTCACTGGGTCTGACGAGCAGGCTGTCAGTGTGGGGGGGGCTCAGAAGAGCTCAGGGTGTTTGTTCCGTCTACTTGAGAATGGGCGGATGAGCAGAGGGCTGGACTGAGTGCAAGGGAACGAAGGAGGAGAGGAGGGATGGATGTGCTGGTGCACCGCTCACCCCCCTTCACCCACCCCACCCTGCTGTTTCCCTGCTCCCAGGTGCCATCTCGGTTCAGGACTCCAGCAGCCTGGATTTCGAGGCCAGCCCCCGGCTGCGCCTTGTGGTCCAGGCAGAGACAGCAGCTTCCTTTGGCTTCATGGCCATAAACCTTAACCTGCAAGACGTGAATGACAACTTGCCACGCTTCCAGCTGCAGAACTACGTGGCGTTCATCTGGGAGTCACAGAGCTACGACTCACCAGTCATCCAGGTATCACTGCGGGTGCAAGCACGGACACCTGGGCCCCTGGGCCGCCTCTCTGCTGGGGCGAGGGGGTGGGGGGCTGTGCCATGGGCCTGGGGCTGGCACCTATGGATAGCTCCAGCCTCGGAGAGCTGTGGTTTGCAGGGCTCCCCCACTGCACTGCTGAATCTCTCCTGTGGCTTTGCAGGTCCTGGCAGATGATCCGGATCAGGGGGTGAATGGGCAGGTGACTTACGCCATCAACCAGTCCCTGCCAATGGCAGGCTTGTACCACATCGATCCTCAGACTGGCACTATCACTACAGCTGCCATCCTGGACAGGGAGATCTGGTCCCAGACCCGGTGAGTGGAGACTTGTGCCGCAGAGTTGGGGGGGGCTGAGCGGTGCAGCAGCATCCCCAAGGCTGCGGAGGATGCTCTGCTGCTCGGTGCCACCCAAAGCTGTCTCAGCCCTGCCTGTAAAATGTTTTTGCCAAGCAGCAGGAGCTTGGGCTTAGTGTTAACATGGGGAGTAAATGGTATCGAAGGCATGACAGATGGCCATGAGATGAGCCCAGGCTCTGTTCAGCCTGGTCTCTGCAGATCTGAGAAGATTGGGGGGGGGGGGGTAGTGGACCCTTCAGTGGCTGCATCCATCCCCTCTCCCACCTGCTGGGACCACATAGGCTCAGTCCCTTCGCACACCCATACATTGCACCCTTCTGCCCTGTCACACGTGCTCCAGGTGCTATGTGCTGCCCTGAACCCTCTTGCAAGTCCCCCTGCATTCAGCCCGGGTCCTCACTGGGTGCACGCACTCTACACATCGTCCAGCCAGTCCAGCCACACGTGTATGAGATATACAAACACGACACACAATGAATTTCAGTCTTCCCCTGCCCTTTTACACATGCTTGGTTCAGATGCAAGGAACAACTTCTGCCGCCCCACTCCGGCGATGTTCTCTCCCCCATGTGCATGCTCCAAGGGCTGCATGTCTCTCTTCCTTCTTCCCAGGCACGGGGACACCTAGGGCATTCATTCCACTCACGCATCCATCACCATTCCACAAAGAGACTCCGTGCATTCCCCAGCGCCCAGATGTGCTCCAGGTGCCTGTCTCCCTGTGCCCCACAACATGCTCTGCCTGCATCGTCTCCCACACACATTCCAGACACCTGCCCCTTGCTGTGGGTGCACCCACTGCCTCCCCTTGCAAAAGCCTCCAGCCATGCGTGCGTCTTCTGTGCCACGTGCCCATGCCAGGGCTGTGCATGAATCCACTGCCCGCCACATGCTCCAGATACTTGTGCCCGCATTTGCTGCCTACTCGTGTGTTCCGGGTGCTGGACACAAACCCACTGCCCCCCAGACCTGCACCTCAGACGTCCTGCCCTGGCCCACCGTACTCTCAACGTATGCACGTCCACTGCCCCGCACGTGCACTCCAGATGCTCCACACTTATCCATTGCCCCACACTCCAGATGCTGTGCACGGTTCCACTACCACATGTACACACTCCAACCCTGTGCACACGTGCAGTACCCCCCGACATGCTCCAGATGCTGTGCACACATACGTTCCTACCTCACACACATGGCCACGTCTGTGAACCTTGTGCTTGCCCGCAGTTTGGTGGTAACGGCAGTGGACAGAGGGACGCCGCCTCTTGTGGGCTCTGCCACGCTGACCGTTGTGGTGATGGACATCAATGACAATAGCCCCACCATCCCATTCCCCTGGGAGGTGCGGGTCCCAGAGAGTAAGTGCAGCTCAGCCCTGTGCGGTAACGCGTCCCCGACAGCACGAGCTGAGGCGCGACGGACGCCTGTGGGTCAGGGAGAAGCCCCCGGAGGGGCCTGCCCATTCCCTTGCCAAGGGCTGGCTTGCGCTGGCCACGGGCTGAGTTCCCCTGAGCTGTTCAGCACTGCCCCATCTGTGGCAGCCTGGGGCTGGGGTCCCCGTGTCCTGGGGGAACCAGCTGAATTCCCAGCTCACCCCTGGCCTCTGCCTCTCTGCAGGCTCTCTGGCTGCACACACCTACCCTGCCTGCTCTTTGTCCTCGGCCTGTGCGCCCTGTGCCTGTGCCAGCCTTGTCCAGCCCTGCCCAGCTCCCAGTTCCTTCCCCTTCGCCCCCAGCATCCCCCCCTTGTCCCCAGTGTTCGGGCTCTGGACCGAGCTGGTTTCCCACCGCATGAGCCAGGGCTCCTCCGCGGAGATGGGGCTGCCTGCTCATGCCTCGCCTCTCCACAGACACGCTGCTGGGCACCCAGATAGCCCAGCTGACCGGCAATGACGTGGACTCAGGCCCCACGCTCTCCTACACGCTCGTGCTGGATGGTGACGCCATGGGCACGTTCAGCGTGCTGCGGTATGGGGGGCGCATTGCGCTGACGGGGCCGCTGGACTATGAACAGCGCAGCCACTACACCCTCACCCTGCGTGCCTCCGACACCCGCCACAAGACCGAGGCCAACCTCACCGTCGTCGTGGAGGACGTGAATGACAACGCACCGACTTTCAGCCAGGGCTTCTATCAGGTACCGTGCACTCAGGCGTGCAAGGCGGCGTGGGCTGCTCCTGCCTGGCTCACCGGGCCTGGCGAGGCAGAGATCCCCCGAGAATGGGTCTGAGCGCAGCCCAGCCCCTCTGTTCCTGGGCTCCCATCCACCATGACACCTTCGTGCCATCACCGTTGCGTGGGCAGGAGGCTGAGACCAGGGACGTAGCACTGGGATCAGCAACTGCGGGCCTGCACAGCTGCACGTGGACGGTGCCCGCTGGGATGGGTGGGAACGGTGGGAAGGCCAGAAGCGGTGGGAGATGGGTCACAGCCTGGACAAGTGTGTCTGGCGAGATCTGGCCTGGGGTCCCGCAGGGAGATGGCTGGGACAATGTGCTCTGCGTCTGGAGCAGGGGTGCAAGAAGCTGGGAGGCCACGGAAATGCGTGAAGGCTGCGACAGCACAGAGCAGTGGGACGGTCCGATTGCACGTGCTGCTCCGCACACCAAAAAGACAAGAGCTGCTTGGATTTGTGTAAAATACCTTTTGTGGAGAACGTATCAGCTATTAAAGAGTTCTTCAGAGTAGCAAAGCAAAGCAGAGAAAAGGATCAGGAACTGGATTCCAAAGCCAGTTGGGAGTGAGTCACATTAACGGTGCAGGGCGCTGTGCACGTGGGACGGGCCCCCTCTGTGTGCCAGCCACGGCCCTGGCCAGCGATGAGCCAGGCCACCTTGGCAAATGCTGCGCTGGCCAGCTGGCCAGACCTTCTCCCAGCCGTGCTGGCTGGCTCCAGGCAAGGGGAAATGGGCGCCCAAATGGGGGACCCGGTGCTGATCGGGGCTCCCTCCTCTTACAGGTGGCGTTGCCGGAGCACACTCCCGCAGGCAGCACCCTTCTCACTGTGAGCGCAACTGACCCAGACTCGGGGAGCAACGGGGATGTCACCTTCCGCCTGGCCGTGCCCAGCCCTGACATTGCCATCGACCCCAGCAACGGTGCGTGCGGCTGGCTGCTGTGTGGTGCCCATCTCGTGGGTTGCTCCGACAGTGCCTGCACGGGGAGGTGCCCCCATGCTGGCCCAGGCTCAGCCCCTCACCGGGTCACTGTCTGGGGTGGCCAGTGAGGCAGACGTGGTGGGGTGGCCATCGAGCGCTCCCACCACAGCATCCCGGATGCCTGTTCCTCCAGCCAATAACCCTAACACCCTTCCCGGATCCCTGTCAGCCCCCATGCTGACTCTGGCTTTGTGCCCTCACAGGGACCCTCTTCACCGTCCGGCGTGTGGAATTCAACGCCAGCCAGCCCACCCTGGACCTGGTGGTGGAGGCCCGCGACCACGGCTCTCCCAGCCTCTCATCCTGGACCACAGTGCAGCTCCAGGTGCTGGATGTGAATGACCACAGCCCCAGCTTCCAGGTGCCACGCTACAATGCCAGTGTCCCCGAGGACCTGCGCCCAGGAACCACCGTGCTGACACTAGAGGCAGGTGACGCTGACCTCTCCCGGGAGAACGCTGGCTTCGACTACACCATCGTCAGCGGCAATGGCGGCAATGCCTTCCAGGTGGAGAGCCGGGTGGCCTGGGCAGGGGGGCATCTCCGCACACAGGGTGCCTTGGTGCTCGTGGAGCCCTTAGACTTTGAGGCCATCCCAGTCTACAACCTCACTGTGGCAGCCTCAGACCGGGGCCTGCCGCAGCGCAGCACCACGGTGCCTGTGCTCATCACCGTGCGGGATGTCAACGACAACCCTCCTGTGTTCGCCCGAGCCGAGTACCGCACGGCAGTGAGCGAGAGCACGCCCCCCGGCACAGAGCTGCTGCGTGTGGTGGCCCACGATGCTGACTCGGGACCCCGCGGCCACGTTCACTACACCATCAGCTCGGGTGACCAGCACGGGCTCTTCCAGCTTCATGAGAGCACGGGGGCCCTGTGCCTGGCACGGCCCCTGGACCGGGAGGCCCAGGCACTGCACGCACTTGTGGTGCAGGCCACAGACACGCCGGGCGGGCACTTTGCGCTGGTACCCGTGGCCATCGAAGTGAAGGACGTCAACGATAACAAGCCGTACTTCCCGGTGGAGGTGCTGAGTGCCAGTATGCGGGAGAACCTGCCTCCCGGCACACTGGTCACCACGCTGCGTGCTGTCGATGCAGACACTGGTGTCTTTGGGGAGCTGCGGTACACAGTGCTGGAGCAGCCAGTGGGGGAGCCTGGCATGGCGGAGGGCCGGGACGCCTTCGCTGTCAACAGCAGCTCTGGGGAGCTGCGCTCCCGACTTACCTTTGACTATGAACGAGCCAAAGCCTTCCAGCTCCTAGTCAGGGCCACCGATGCTGGCAATGCCTCTGCCACGGTGACTGTGCGGGTGCTGGTCACAGGGGAGGACGAGTACGATCCCATCTTCCTGAGCCCCTCCTTCAACTTTGAGGTCCCAGAGGGTGCCCGCAAAGGGCAGAGCATCGGGCGGGTGCTGGCAACAGATGAGGATGAGGGGGCTGACGGTGTTGTGCTCTACTCCCTGGCAAAGCCCTCGCCGTACTTTGCCATCAACCAAACCACAGGTAGCATCTACCTGCGTGTGGACAGCCAGCCCCAGGCCGGGGCCGGGCGTGCCAAGAGGGAGCCGCGGGAGATGAGCCTGGAGGTGCAGGCGCGCAGCCCCCTGCCTGCCTCCCGCTCAGCCTCCGCGCAGGTCACCATCGACGTCACGCACACCTCCTTTGGCCTGGCTCCAGACCTCAACCTGCTGCTGGTGGCCGTGGCTGCCTCGCTGGGCGTTGTGGTGGTGCTGGCCGCCGTGGCCATTGTGCTGGCACTGGTCCGCTCTCGCCACCGCCGGGGCCGTGAGAAGCCGGAGGGGGACGGGCCTCTGGGCCGCGTGCAGAGCGGCTCCTTGCAGAAGCTCAGCCGCGAGGAGCCGGCGCTTCCCGGGGGCGAGCACATCTACCACCAGGCCCTGCCGGGGTATGGGGGCGAGCCAGCAGGGCCCTACACGCGGGGCGGCTCGCTGGACCCCTCGCACTCCAGCGGCCGAGGCTCTGCCGAAGCCGCCGAGGACGACGAGATCCGCATGATCAACGAGTACCCGCGCGTGGCCAGCATCACAGCCTCCATGCAGGAGCACATCTCCGCCCGCGGCCCTGACTCCGGCATCCAGCAAGATGCCGACCAGCTCTCTGACATCTCCTGTGAGCCGGCCGCCCTGGAGAGCGCCCAGTGGTTCAAGAGCAAGAAGGGCTCCGGGCTGCTGCTGCCGGGGCCGCCCCCGCAGCTGTACCGCGAGGACGGGGGAGGCAGCGCCTTCCTCGGCGTGCGCTGCGGCCTCAGTGTCTCCTCCCAGCCCCAGGACTATGCCTTTCCAGAGGACGGCAAGCCTTCCGTGGAGGGCTCGCTCACTGCCATCGTGGCCAGTGACGAGGAGCTCCGCGGCAGCTACAACTGGGATTACCTGCTGAACTGGTGCCCCCAGTTCCAGCCACTGGCCAGCGTCTTCACAGAGATTGCCCGCCTCAAGGATGAGAGCTCCCTGCGCAAGCCCTTCCCGACCAAGCCCAAGGCAGAGCCCAAGCCCCGCATTGACCCCCCACCCCTCATCACCTCAGTGGCCCACCCGGGCGCCAAGTCTGTGCCCCCCAAGCCGCCGGCGGGCAGGACCTTCCCGCACCCGTCCTCCCTGCGCCGCTCACCCATCAGCCACGAGGGCTCCATCTCATCCTCCGCCATGTCGCCCAGCTTCTCCCCCTCGCTGTCCCCGCTGGCCGCCCGCTCCCCCGTGGTCTCGCCCTTTGGCATCTCACAGGGCCCTTCTGCCTCCGCCATCAGTGCTGAGCACTCGCTGGAGCCCCCCGAGGAGGCCGAGCTCAGGATTTAGACCTGGGCCCGTGGACTCCTCCGCCCCACCCTGCAGCCGTGGGGTCAGGAGTGGGGCCAAGCCCAGGGCTGCTCTGCATGGGTGCTAATCCTGCTCTCCCAGCACCTTGCCTGGCCCAGGGCCCCCACGGGCTGTGGGTTCCTGTGTCCTGTGGGGCTGCTGGCTCCCGTCACTCCCTGTGGTCTGGCAGACTCAGTGCTGGTTTTGATGCCCTGTGGACTGCTGATCCTCGCGCCAGCACCCCAGGGCGATGGCTCCTTGTACTGCTCACGGTGCCTCAGATCGGCACCTGGCAGGATGGTGCTCCACGGTACTCTGTGCTCTGGAAGAGGCTGGGAGCCGGCGGGCGCTCCCAGCCTTGCTGGGCTGGGGTCCAGCAGACCCTGCCCTTCCCCAGCCCCTTCCCCAAGCCACGCAGCAGCCCGGGTGCAGCAGGACGCTGAGCCATCCCCGCCAGCCCCTTCCCCGCCGGAGCTCGCAGGGCTGGGGAGGAACGGTCCCAGGGCAGGGACGCAGCGCTCAGCAGGCACAGCCGCAGCAGCCTGCCGGCCTGCCCGTGCTGCCTGCGGGGACGGGGGTGGCTGAACCTGCTTCCTGACAGCGAGGGGAGACCCATCCCAGGCCAGGCTGGAGCGGGGGGAGAAGGCAGTGCCCGCTTCCTGCTTGCCTGCCCACGGCTGGTGTGGGGAAAGGGGATTTTTGGGGTCTCCTGAGCCCTCCCGCCTCCCACCACTGCATGTGACCCTTTCAAGGGATCTCCTTCCCAGAGCTGCTGGAGAGCCCTGTTCCCTGCGGCCTGGGCTGGGAGGTGGGTGCCCTGCTCGGCATGGGACCCCCATTCCTGGAGAAGCTGCTCCTGGTCCCAGGTCCCTTTCCGGGCTGCAGGCTAGCCGGGGCCACCGGCTGCGGACACTGCCCCAGCGCCAGGCAGGCTGCGTGGCGGGGCTGGCAGGAGCTGGCCCCCAGACGGCCTGGCCCCAGGAACGGCCGCTCAGCCACATGGGCCATGGCCTCCTCCCGCCCCATCTGCCCCAGGCCTGGTGGCCAGCCTGCAGCCGCAGGGGAGCGGGTGGGAGGGGGTGCCCTAAAAAGCCACATGGCCTAAAGCTGGCATGGTGGCAGCTAGCACGTTGTCTTACAGCCACAGGGTGGGATGCTGGGCAGCTGCCCCCCCCAGGGCCCTGCTGTGCCCCATGTGCACCAGGACAGCGTGGGCCACCAGGGACACCCCCAAAACGTGAGTAGGTGCCAGAACCCCCAGCCCCTGGGCCCCAGCCGCCTGTGCAGGGGCTGCTCTGCACCACTCCTTCGTGCCATGTTGTGAGCAGGGGCTAGAGCCACGCTTCAATGGGGCTGGTCCCCATCCTCACTCCAGCACCACGCACGCAGCCAGCCTCGCAGCTGGGGTCATGCTCGCGCTGGGGTCAGGGTCAGCCCCTGGCCAGCGCTCGCCCCACAGCCCGAGGCTGCTCGCAGCGGAGCGGGCGCGCATCGCGTGGCCACCGCAGCCCTGGGTGCTCGCGGTTGTTGTGACCCACGTGCAGACATGGGTGCAGAGCGAGGGCGTGCGGAGCTGCAAACGCAGTCAGCTGGGCGTGAGCGTGCTTGTGGTGCCAGGGAGGACACCCAGCTGTCCGAGGAGGGGGTCTGGGGGAATCTCCTTCCTATCACACTTTTCCTAGACCCCTACTTTTCGTAGCCTCAGCCTGAAGCTTGTCAGCACCACGGCTGCAACCCCCAGCCCCAGATGTTTTACCACAGCAGCCAAAACCCATCACTTTTGCCCACTCCCTCCCCATTTCCCACTAAGGACCATCTGGGACCACAGCCCCATTTCTGTCATTGTCCTCTGTGCCACTGTGGGTGTCCCCATGCCGCAGGGACGGTGCTGCACCCTGATCCCCACGATACATGCATGAGTGGGTCCCTGGTGCTGGCAGCCCTGGGAGCTGTCCTGGGCACAGGGCAGCAACAGAGGACGGGGATCTGTAGCAGTGACGGTGGCACCAGGGGGGCTGCAGGGCCATGCCTGCGCTGCCTGGGAAGCACAGAGGACCCAAGGCAGGTCTGGGAGGGGAGGATGGGTTCTGCTTTGCTCAGCGCAGGGACAGCCCATGGAGGCTCTTGGGACAGGCACCCCTCATCCCTTCTCTCCTGGCCAGGCTGTCCTGCTGATGGGCACCGTGGGGACCGCGCTGAGGGTGCCGCTTGCTCCCCGAGCCCTGTGCAGGCCAGGGTGGCCAAGCAGCCCTGCTCCCCCCTGCGCGTCTGGGACAGGCGGACATGGGGACATGGACAGGTCACACACATACCCCCCCGCATGCCAGATAGAAGGGTCAGGCACACAGCAGCCCCGCTTTGGTCTGGGGGGATACAGCCACAGTCTGCTGAGCCCAGCCAGGAGCCAAGCCTCCAGTTATTTATTTTTACACATTGTACTACAATTCCTGTTTTCTACTTTGTTTGTACCTTTTGTATCGTGTCTCGCTGAGCTGCATGTATTGGGCGCTGCTCATTGGCCTGCACACTGGGCCGCTCCAGCACAGCCTGGACCCAAGTGCCAACTTCTCAAAGAAATGCCTTAATAAACCACACTTGTTTGTACGAAGCTGGACATCATCACTGCTGCTCGGGGCTCGCATTGTGCTGGCACCATCAACCTGCCTCCTGGCCTTAGCCATAGCTCAGGCCACCATGTGAGGTGCGGGTATTTCCCTTCCCTGTTCTCCCATTTTTTGTCCCTCCCCAAACCACCTTGATCCCTCTCTTTCCTTACCTTTTAGTTCCTCTGCTAAACACCCCATAATAAGTCTTGCACAATCCTAAAATGCTCTGCGTTTTGCCTCTCATACCGTGTCCCGTACTCCTAGGCAGGACCCCTTCATCCCTGGCATGACTGGGGGAGCAGCTCCCATTCACTTCTGACGGGTGCCACCCTCGGACCACGGGGTTGATCACGAGCCAGTGACAGCCTGGGCAGAGCTGGGAGGGGGGCGTCCCCTTGTCTGAGGGGGTTATTGGGGTTCCTCGGCCCGCCACCATTTCTCTATGCTACTTCATCACATAAGCCGACACCTTCCAGCTCCCTGACCGGTAGCAACAGCAATGCCAGTGCATTCCAGGCATGCACCCTGCTCTGTGGCTGAATAAGGGGGTCTTGTAGCAGGAGGGACCTTGACGTTACTGTTCTCCCCTGGCTTTGCCTGACCTCGGGTAATCCCGACTGCCCAGAGGAGGAGGCACGCTTTCCTCCATCTGCAGAAATGGCAGACGAGCATCCCCAGGGCACGCAGAGCTCCACCCAGGACACCTTGGCAGCTTCACTGGATGCTCAGGCTCTCCTGTCCCCTGCCCGCTGCAGTCCAGCTAAGTCAGACGAGCAGCAGATGCTTGTTAGAGTAATTAGCTCTGTCAGGGCAACCTAATCTTTGCTGGCCAGACAGATCCAGGAAATAATCTCCTGCAAATCTCATCCCACTTAAGGCCCTGCCCAAAGCTGTAACCAGCTGGAGAGCTGGGTGGGCTGCGGCGCTCTGGCAGCACACGCTGCCCAGCACCCCAGGCCCCCCGCCAACGTGGGGGTCCCTCCAGGCTGCAGCTGCTGGGCGGGTGCCACACGGGCCGGGGTGGCTGCCTGGGTCTGGCGCAGCAGGGAGCCAGGAATGGGAAGGTGGGCCACCCCATATGTGGTGGGACAGGGTGAGGGCCGGGGCACGGGAAGGGCTGCACGTCCGGGCGCAGGACGAGGAAGCAGCAAGGGCTGCGTGGCTGGGAGCGCAATGCAGCACAGGAACAGCCAAATGTGGCCTGGGAGCAGGGACCGTGCTCTGCCCTGCAGCTGCTCACGTGGGTGCCATCAGGGCCCCCACACCTCCCTGCACATCCCAAGTCTTTGTTTCCCCACAGGGTCCTGGGAAGGGGCAGCATCCAGGGCCACCTCCAGCTGGGCTGACCCATGCTCCGGCACCACCCTCGCTTACGGGACAGGTGACTCCCAGCCCTGACAGCAGCCACCTCCGTGTGACTCAGAAGCCTTCCTGTGGCACAGCGGAAAGCTCTTCCCACTGAGGCTGGGGGACAGGGCTTGGCTGGGTGTGAGGGGATGCTGGGCTTCTTCCCTCTAAACCTTCTCTGCTGCACTGGGCCCTGTGTCCCCTGCCCCCCAACCCCCAATGGCTGCCCTGCACCCACCATGCCCAGCCCTTTCTCCTGTGTTCCCTGGCTACTGTCTCCCCCCCCTGCTCCCCTGCTGGCCCCCCGGCCCCGCAGGGTGCAACTGCACAGCTTCGGGCAGGCAACGAGCTCCAGCTGCGGCAAACCACACAGCGCCGCATGCATGGAAACTCTACATGTGCTTCCAATTGCAGGGACCAGAAGCGCCCTAGGGCTTCGCACAGACACTCACGCTACGGGCAGCACCCACAGAGAGGTGCTGGCACCTGGCAAGGAACGGGGATGGAGCGCTGGGTTCCTAGAAGAGATGAGAACGAGCCTCAAGGTGGCAGGGGAAGTACCTTGGAGGCCAGAGAGGGGCTGGGGTGAGCCTGAGGAATGTGGGCTGAGGGCCCAGCACCGATGAGATGCTGAGCGGCGTTCTGTGAGCAGGAAAGATGCTGGTTAAGGCCCACTGGGTCTCCTGGCCACCTCCCTTCACCCACAGGGAGCAGGGCCAAAGGTCTGCAGCAGGCACTGCCCCCCTGGGCGCGGGGCGTCCCCACCTCTCAGCTGCACGCAGGGCGCAGCTGGAAAAGCACGGCTGCGCAGCAGGGATAAAGCGGGCAGGAGAACAACGGGACTGCTACAGCCCTGGCCCCTAGGAAGGGACCTTCACCTACCCTGCAACAACCTAAGCATCAGCCCACTTCTCCAGTGATACCTTATGCTGCTACTGAGGCAAGAGCGATCCTCCGGGCCTCCCTCCCCGGCAGCTACTGCTCTGGGCAGCCACGGTGCGGCTCTGGCGTGGGAGATGCGGCAGCCTGGGCCAGGCAGGTGGTTTTCCCATTATCTGTCTCTTCCTGGCTTGGACTCTGCTCTGCAGAAGCAGGAAAGCAACTGGGAGCTACTGGAGCCATGGTGTGCAGCATGTCTGCGCATGTGACCGGGGCTGGGAGGAGGGCTAGGCTAGCTGAGCCAAACTGGCCTGGGGCAGGCGAGGTCACAGCACCCTCTGCCTCACCAGCCACCTCCAAACCCGCTCCCCCCCCAGTGCTGCCCTTGGGCTTGCAGGCAGAGGGACAAGTTCCATGGTGTCAGAGGCACCATTTCCAGAGCTCCCTTGCAAAAACTGCTTGAACCTTCCACAACCCCGAGATCTGCAAGTATCATAATACCACTGTTGTGATCCTAATTAGGAGTGTGGGAACGAGTATCGAAAGAACAAGCACAGGAAGCCGAGAGCCGCAGCTCAGCAGCCGCGGGAGCCAAGCGGCTGCCTGTGACAGTGCCAGCTGGACAGCAGGCCACACTCGTCACCGGGCAGCGCAGTGGGGACAGGACTCCTGCCGCACAGCCCCCCACCGCTTCTTAGCCCGCTCCCATGACCAAGCGAGGGCGCGCTCAAAGTGCCCTGAGCCCCCCCCCCCCCCCCCCAACCCCCCCGCCCCCCCCCCGCCCCCCCAATGCCCCGTGCCCCTGACTGACCAGGACACCCAGTGCCCACAGCTTCCCCACGCCCCTGCA
>JADKXX010010769.1:0-20007 GCA_017310255.1 Butorides virescens
GGTCAGGGCTTCAAGGGGGCCCAGAGGAAAGGGGGGGACAAGCTTTTTAGCAGGGCCAGCTGTGACAGGACAAGGGGGGATGGCTTTAAACTAAACCAGGGTAGGTTTAGACTGGATCTAAGGAAGAAATTCTTTCCAGTGAGGGTGGTAAAACACTGGAACAGGTTGCCCAGAGAGGGGGTGGAGGCCCCATCCCTGGGACCATTCCAGGCCAGGTTGGAGGGGGCTGTGAGCAACCTGATGTGGTTCAAGGTGTCCCTGCTCCTGCAGGGGGGTTGGGCTGGGTGACCTCTGGGGGTCCCTTCCCACCCAAAACATACGATGATTTTTTGCCATGCAGTGGCAAAAGGCAAATATTTTCACCTCAACTGGCAAAATGCTACCCATTTAAAATCTGGCTCTGAGCTGAAATCCTTGTGCAGATTTCTGTACGCCAGCTAAGATGAAAACAGCCAAAAGGCTGCTGGGGGAGATCAAAATTAATACAATTTTTGTATTAGACACATTTTTTGAGCCCTGATCTTTTAAAGCAATCTAATTCACAATAAAAACAGCCTTAATTGCCTTTATTTTAAAACTAACTAATATCAAAATTGCCTTTATTTAAAAACTAATATCAATTAAGCTACTGGTTGTGTGAACAAAGGGATTTTATATGTTTTTACCAATGCACTCGGAACTTCTTCATTAATTTAAATTAATTCTCCTGAGTATCTGTGCTTGGACAGCTCTCTAAGTCACCGGGACTTAAACTCCTAAATGTCTTACTAATTTTAAAAAATGAGATTTATACTCCTTTGAGTAACCACTACCACAAAACCGCTTTCCCATATAGAAATCAAATAACTCAAACTTGAATTTGCAAAAATTCTTGAATTTTTAGGTTATGAAATGCCTTGTAGATTTTAAATTCAGAGGAATTTACAAAGCTAATTTTCATGTTATAAGAAATATCGTTTCAGTGACTGGAGCATTCCAGAGTCTCAGACCTATGTCATTTTGTTGCCATTGAAAATGTCATTCTTGATTTTCAGATACCACTTTTTCATGGGTAAAAAATAGGCAATTTGAAAGCATTGTAAAATTTTCAAACCATTTCTTGCTTGATTATTTTCTAGAAACATTTATATTCTGGACTTTATGAATTAGAAACCTAACTGAGGGTTGTAGATGAGCAGTTTATAAAGTAAATATTAACACCTCATTCTTTTAATAAAACATTAGAAATTAACTTTGGTTGCTCAAACCAAGTATCATAGTTTATATTCTGGATTTTGCTAAATTAAGTAAATAAGATCAGCTTAGCTTTTGTTATTACCTCCCCATTTATATGCATTAAAGCTGGAAAACCATACGCCTTCCTCTCAGTTATTTTCTCTTTTTGATGAAAACTGGAGTAAATGTGAGTGCTAAAAAATGAGAATGCAATGAACAAGACAAGCATGGCACTCAGAGGTGTATAGCAAAGGGGTTTTTCACTTGTACTGCAAGGTAAATTCTGGATAAATTTAATCAATGATATTGTTTGAAGTACTTGCACAGATACAAATAAAATATATTACCTTTGGTGATAGTTTTTAGTGGTAGTAATTTCACTGGGAAAAAAAGTAAACCTTTACAGACTATATCGGCAAAGTTTTTCTGTTAAAGTAGCAAATAAATCAAACTTACCTGAAAAGCAGCATAATGCTATGATAATATAGATAAACTTCTGCTTATATCGAGGTAAATTTGTTGTCCAATCCATCTTTTTCCTTACAAGGTTATAGTTTTACCAGCTGAGCCCAAAATTCCCTTCAGTATCTGCCGCGCTCCCGGTAACACGGAAATAACTCTCACGACCAAGCGAGGGAGATGAGTCTGATGGCCAAAGTGAAATGTTCTTAAACGAAAGCACCTTGCATAATGCCAGCACTTGGCGGAGGGTTTGGTGAGTGACACACCTGCTTGTACCTTACAGCCCAAAGATTTTAAAATTAGAATATGATACTTTCCCTCTAGGTAAGGTAAATAAGAAACTTGCTGCTTGAAAAGGTCAGTGTGCGTTAATCTGAGTATGAAATGATCAGGAATGGGGACCAGTCTACGCCCTTAAGAAGGCCACAATCACACATTCATCTCTTAGATATTTAAGTTCAGGGCGGACACGTAACAGAAAGACCGACAGTAGTGCTGCTGAGTTTTTTACATTTCAGTACTACAACTTTTTTATGGATAATGAGAAAATATTTCCTGATGCTATTTTGTGAATCGCTCTATACTGATAAAGGCCCAGTTTGACTGTTAAGAATAAACTCATTGGCCTCATCCTTGCCAGCGGAATCACACAAATTCTTCGGGGCCAAGGCTATATCTCACCGTCATAACCACGAACAAAGAACTTTGCTTAGTCTCGGCGGTCCCCTGGAATATCTCCTATTAATGGCTGAATGAGAGAATGGACAAAAGGATTCAGGAGAACATCTTTGAGGGAATGCACAAAAATAGAGGGATAAAGTGACAAAATTCAGCAAATTCATGTGGTGCTATTGGTAGATAACTGGAGGAATAGGTAACAGTGTAGTTTAAGAAATAAGGACTGCCACATCCATGAATTCAGATGGTAATTAAAAAGCTTTTCAGCTATTTTGGACCATCGCCAATATTGAGTGAGTTTGATGCTTTGTGGCTCTTGAATTCTTTATCATGATTAATCTATAAAGGATATGAAAATCTACAGGAGTAAATTACACCACAGACTCTGTTTGGCTTTGGCTTCCCTCGTTCCCAAACTCCTGCCCTTGTTCTCATTCCAGAACCCTTTTCTCTCACGCTTCTTCCAAAACTGAAATTTCTCCTTCAAGATCCAGCTCTGGAGCCCTCAGCACAAGAAGGACATGGACCTGTTGGAGCGGGGCCAGAGGAGGGCTACTAAAATGATCCGAGGGGCTACTAAAATGATCCAAGGGCTGGAGCCCCTCTGCTATGAGGCCAGGCTGGGAGAGTTGGGGGTGTTCAGCCTGGAGAAGAGGAGGCTGCGGGCAGAGCTGAGTGCGGCCGGTCAGGGCTTCAAGGGGGCCCAGAGGAAAGGGGGGGGGACAAGCTTTTTGGCAGGGCCAGCTGTGTCAGGACAAGGGGTGACGGCTTTAAACTGAAGCAGGGTGGGTTTAGACTGGATCTAAGGAAGAAATTCTTTCCAGTGAGGGTGGTGAAACCCTGGCAGGGGTTGCCCAGCGAGGGGGTGGAGGCCCCATCCCTGGGACCATTCCAGGCCAGGTTGGACGGGGCTGTGAGCAACCTGATGTGGTTCAAGGTGTCCCTGCTCCTGCAGGGGGGTTGGGCTGGGTGACCTCTGGGGGTCCCTTCCCACCCAAACCATTCCATGATTCTATGATTCTGTGATTCTAAGATGGACCTTTCCTGGTCCATCCTATCCACAACCAATCTTATCTGCCTTTTCCCTTAGATTCCAGTTAACAATTCTCACTAAACCATGTGTTTTTTTCTAGGGAAAGGGCCAACACCTTTTAAGTGCCTGCTTCCCGATGGAGAGGCTTCATTACCAACTCAGTTCTAGGTTTAGGGGGTCCATTTTCGAAGGGTCACCAGCAATGCCCACAGAACGGTAGATGTTTGTCTGTATTACCTAGAAAGTCTCCAGCATACAATTATAACTCATTCATCTGGTGTAGGAGTCATTAGTGAAATGTTTCATTGAATTGGATTGAAAGATCATGATCTATTTGCGGTGTTGTGCAACATGCAGGGCACAGTTCTGCTTCGAATAGCCAAGGTTTTTCTGTAAATGCTTTTTTTTACATGAAAGATGCGTTCACCTGAAAAATGCCCTTTTCACAGTTAAAGAATGAGCAAATGCTGGCTAACAGATTCATGACAAAACTAAAGTTAATTCAGTTTTCCTACTTTAGTCACTAAACAGAATCATAGAATATTTTGGGTTGGAAGGGACCCCTAGAGGTCATCTAGCCCAACCCCCCTGCAGGGAGCAGGGACACCATTAAATAGTTCTTCAAAGCCTGGATTCGCTCACGTAAGTATTATTTCTCTGTAAAATGCAATTTCCATTTGTTTATGCGATACGAAGACACTTCTAATGGCTTGATTTGCACTGGCTGGATAACATATAAAGATTAAAAGTTCCTCCCAAAGTTTCTGAACTTACAGCAAGCACGTATGTCCCGGTCTGAGGGAATGACGTGCGCGTGTTCTTGCCTGGTTGTGCAAGCAGTTAGGTAAGTCGAACGCACATCCTTGACCTTTTCTCAAGTGTTAGTAAGGGCGAAACAATTTGTGATTCACCATTCACTTCTGCTTGGCTAGCGCTGTCTTTAACGCGATCTTTCTTTTGCTTTATCTTTCTGCATAAAAAAGGGTTAAAAAATTGGAGGGGAATCATCCCAGCTTGCTGTAGAGTCATTTGGAGAGAAAGATGAGGTATTAAGAACCATAGAGGTAAATACAATTGAAACAAAGGAGCTGTGGGAATAATTCTGAGAATCTTAAAGCTGCATGCAAAAAGGCACAGAAACTCTGTTTTCACTTTGAATTTTAAGTACAAGTAGCCAGAGGAGCCTGATTATTGTTTCAGTCCACCGAGTGTCGAAATCCTAGCTGGGAGAGCTACAGAGACACGCACCGAGAGGCGGGTCTGGTGCTGTTAAAAAGTAATAGAATTTACAGGCAAGATGTACTCATGGAAATAGGTTCTACCGGAACCATCTTCGTGATATAAAGGCAATGTGGGATGGCAAGAAAGCACTTAAAAAAAAGAAAAAAAGAAAAAAAAAAAAAAAAAAAAAAAGATGTTACTTTCCTGAGGTCTCTCTAGTGACATTTGCATAAGCCAGCATAATTTATTTTCAAGCAGCGCTCGGGTGGTCGTACCTGCCTGGTAGGAACTCCTGGGTGCTTACGCTCCTCCCTTTGCACAATGTAAATGGAAGTGAAGGGAAAGGCCCGACTATTTTTGGAAGGAATGCAGCACCTTCGGAAAGGCTGTTGATAATTTCCTTTTTAAGCCTGCCGTTTTGAACCAGGAATGAACTTTCTCAAGAGAACTTCACTTCTGAAACGGGAATAATTCTTGGACTTCTGCTGGTGTGGCAAAGGAAACCTTAGTGGGAGGTCACGAGTACCTTTTTAAATAGCTTGAAAAGTAATTTATAACAGGCTTCATTCTTTAACTGTCCTGTGTTAATGAATGCTCACTAAACTATGATTGATTTATCAGGTTTTACCAGTCTGTTTTGTAACTGAATACTTCCTTCTGCTGGTATTAACGAAGAACTGCATTTTGGACACAAACCAGGTACGGGCTGTGGAAGGAAGTGATTTCCCCTAGTTCTGTGCTATTTTATTTTCATTTACTTCTGGATTAGGGCATTGTTTAAGGTTTTTTGCTATTGTCTGAGCAGATATCCTCTCAACAGCTCCTTTGCCAACCTTACCCTACACTTGGAACGCAACTCTGAGGCAGGTAACTGCCTAAAAGCAGTAAGACAACATGGTGCAACGTTGGTGGGCTATCAAGTTAAAAGGGTGAATAGAACAGAGAATTTGGACAACGTCTCCTCTGAGTGAACGCTCAAACAAAAACCTCTCTGCTGTCAAAGGGCAGAAAGCTGCAGCCAAGCCACCAACTCTGCCCTGCAGCCCAAACTCATGCTCCGAAGGCCTGAGTGAGCAGAGCTTTCCTCAACGTCTGCCATGGCAAACAAATAGCATTCCACAGCACAAAGAGTGTTTCTAGGGAGTAAATGGACATATCTAATGCGTCACATAGGAAACATTTCCAGAGTATCATTCAAAAATCTCCCTAGCTTAAGGGGTATAAATGCATTTCAGATGACGCTGGGGGAAGAGGGAAAACATCTCTGAAAGAAGAGCATCAAAGAAGCATAGGAGAGCTCTGCATGTAGCAGAGCCAAGGCTCTTCCAGCCAGGGACTTGCAATCCCTCTTTGCTCAAGCAATCCTCCAGGACGCCGAGTGGGTGGCACAGTGGGTTCTGCTCACGGGACCCTCAGCGGAGGGAACGTTTCCTCTGAGGCTCCTGGGAGGCAGAGGGTTGGTTTCTTTGCAATAATTCCAGTATTTTAACTTTCTCTGCTTTAAAACTCATGTAGAGTTTCTCTTGCCCCCTCCCCCCCATCTGAATTTCCACCTCATGGTTGTTGCTTTTGCTGCCTAATTCTAGCAGTTTAAGATGTCTGATATTGGTAGAACATTTATTTGAGGGCAGTTTGGGGTATTTTGGCTTTAAGGTTTCCTTTAACGGTCAACAGACAGGTACAAGTTTTAATGAGGGGCCATTTGGACTTCTGCAGCAGTTTTACAGGTGCAGATGAGAACATCTGTAAGCCATGCAATGAATGTTGAAACCCTTTTTTTCTACAAATTTCATCTTATACCACAAATTGGATTTGCATTCTTAGACTTGACTGCAGTTTTACCTCTTAGTGCTTGCACTGCACTGAACTGGATTTGGACAGGTCACGTGCAGAAATTGCAGGCACATTTTTCTTTCTTGGGCTGAACTCTCAGGTATAGGATATTTGCAGTCCGGGGTAAAAAAATCACTACAGATGCTGGACCTGGCTTTTCTCTGTTTACCCAAATAATGGAATTTGGGCACAATCCCATCGAGCATTAAAAAAAATCTCTCACTGAATTATTACTAGGACTTGGACCTTACTGCTACTTCAACGGAATAGCTTCAGCTATCCTTCCTTTTGGTAAGAATAGTAGGAAGAATTTCAGATTGCAAAAGGTGGAGCTTTCATCTAGTGCGTACGCGACGGTATCAGTCACCGTTCATTCAAACTCCTTCACAGTTACTGTCACCTATCTACAGCGGGTTAACCCCAGGCAGTAAATAAACCTTACTTCTCATCCCAGGGCGTATGCCACCGGCTGCTCGTGTTTTAACTCTCTTCATCTTTTTTCCTCTCTCCTTTTTGTTCCCAGAATAACATGCAATTTCTAGAAAGTATCTCAATTATCTTCTGCCTTGAATTCATGCCTCTGCACTGTATGCATGTGTTAGGTATGAATAAATATTCTCCAGGAATTTTTTTAACATGCTCTACTCCTATTAGTCCCATCTTACATATAGTCAGACACAGATGTATAGATTTGACATTTAGATACACATTCACAATTCCCTTTAAAAATAATCTTCCCCCTTCATCATAAAAGCTTACAATTTCCCTGGAGCATTCCATGAAATAATTAACACAAGGTGCATCCTACCTGTTGCGCATATGTTGAAATAAAATGCCCAGACCGTGAATATATTTTGTATAAAATACTTCATAGAGCAGTGTTTCCAAGTCATTTTGTTGCCTTGAGACTACTTGTCCAAACGAGAGATTGCTTCAGGCTCCGCGTAACTCTGATACCTCTGCAAGCAAATTCCAAATGTTATGGAAGTAACTCGGGTAATACAAGCACGTTGCTCTGTTAGCTGAACGGCTGACACACCTTAAAGTCCTGCTTAGCTTAAGAAGCCTGTCCTTATCTGGGCAAGAAGGCTGTGGACCCGATGTGTTGATTTACAGTTACCAAAATGCAGTTATGTTTGCACATCCATTTAAAACTTTCGTGGACCCATACCACCCAACTAAGTCTTTGTATGCAAAATGGATTTGTGGCAATGCTAATGAAAACACATTTGGATTTGGAAAAAAAGAAAAAGAAATAATGGGTTTATTGGGTGAAGTTTACTTCAAGGGAGGTCTCAGCAATGTTACCCTGACTGACCATGAGAAAATGTGTCAATGACACATAACTGCCTAGACTGGAAGGAGAGGCGGGCTAGGAGAGAGACAGGCAGTGACTTGGGGTATCCCTTGCCTCCCCAACTCTTTCACAGAGCACGCGGAGAGGGTTTGGGTTTTCAGGAGCAATTCCTCAGACCACCTTTTGCTCAAATAACAGAAATAGCTAATTAAAAAAATCGCTCCTGTGTGGTTTTGTGATTACCAAATGGACCTCAAACTGCCCAACCTTCATGCAGAAAGGCGCTAACTCTAAGATCCTGGAAACGACGAGATGCACATTGCCTCCTCTTCTGCTCCTATATTGGCAATGGAAGGACAAATTGAGATGATGGTTCCACAGCTACGAGCCGCATTGCCTCCTGATTCCCAGTGTTGTTGCAATGAACCTAATGGACTGTAACGATCCCTCCGGCTGTTGCTTCAGGTGGTGTTCAGGTACCCAGGGAGCTGAATGATCATCAGCTGCCAGTCCTTGCAGCGGACTGGAGATGTTCAAAAGTGTCCTTTGGGGACTGGAATGGGATCACTGAGCTCATTTCGTACCTAAGTGATACCACTGATTATGTGCCTTAAACCTGATCCAGTCCCTGCTGTCCTAATCAGGCAGCGGTTTTGCAAAGGCAGCTTTCTTAGAGAGCTGAAATTCAATTATAATCTGGAAAATACCCTGTGTTTGTTTCCAGAATGAAAAAAAAACAGCTCTTACAAGTTAATGTTATATTTGCTGTTTGACATGGGGAAGAAGTCATCGTCTGGAGATTGTTTAGCAACAGCCCGGTCTGTTTTCTGTGCAAGGCCTGTGGTTGCCTCTGCGCCCTCCTTGTGCGCATGCCCTGCGAAGTAAAATAAAGCAGGGTCTCTCCTTGTGCATCGTGTGGGCCACTAGAGGCCATCCTATACCTCGTAAAATAAAGTAGCAAAGCATATGGGAATACAGGACAACAGCAAGGAATCATGAAAGATTAATTAAAGTCTAGGTGTTTTTTAAGCAAACCAAGCAGTTTGTTTGGGGAGAGGTGGTTCTTTGCTTGCACCCCCATGAGTTTGGTGTGGTTTCTCCTTGCTATGGGTGGAGCAAGGGTGCTGCAGTGCACCAGGTGGTGCTCCCCTTAGCAGTATAAATTCAACGGTCGTTGAGTTACACCCGGTGTTGTGGCAGTTTCGTAGAAGAGTATTTAAAACCTTTCCTGTCTGACCACACCGTTCTGTCTTGCTCTTTGACTACAGATTAAATTCCATGTTGAATCTATTCCTTCTTGTAGAGGCTGCCAAAGGGTAAGGACTGAGGTCATGCAGAGCACCTTGGGGCATGAAGAAGGCAGAGGAAAAGCTAACAAGGTACGGTCCTTCCATGGCTTCCCTCCTAGCAACATGTAAAACACGAAAGCCTTTCTAGTAGCAGTGGAGGGAGAGGTCAGCCCTTGTAAAACACAAACTATTTGGGCTTTGTTGGAGCCATTCAGAATGAAAGGGGCAAACATTTACCATAAGGAAAAAAGCAACAAGGAACCAAAGCTCAGTCGACTGAGTCGGACTTTATAATGAGGTAATTTTGCATCCAGTTTTTTTTTACAGGCTTAACTAAAACTTCAAGGGACCTCGCAAATCCTTTTGAAACCAAAGCTTGGTTCTTGTTTTCCCTAATGCGCGGCTCTCTACTGGCAGATGCGGGAAGGCTGGGGACGAGGCAAAGCCCTGCGCTTGTGAGCGTGCCCGTGCCAAAGGCCAGTCTGGAGCACGTCAGTATTGTGCTTCAGTGAGGCTTCGATACCTACCTAACCAAACAGCTAAACATCTTTCAAGTGCTCTGCTAAAGGCATCCCTTTTAAATTAGGATCCTACTGGTGATTTTATAATTAATAATATTGAGTAAAAGTGAGAAACTTAGATTTAGAAGAGACAATTCGTAGGATGGGGGGTTCCCCTCAGTGTATTTAATACGGTGATTCCTTAGCTCGTGGCAAAACAGACGTTCCGATTTGATAGAGAAAACCATCTTCATTATACTCAACATACAAACCCTATAGTACGGAGGTGGTGGGATGAATTATAGCTCTAAATATCAACCTATGCCTGGCTCTTGCGCAGAGTGCCTAAAGGCAGCGTGCCAAGGTACAGATTGGGTGGCACGCGTGCTGGCGTGGAACAGGCTGATTTTCACACCACCCCCTGGAATAAGCTTCATGATTGAGGGTTTTTTCCAAGCGTTTTGTGGTATAAATGTAGGTCTTGGTGAATTTGTTTGGAGAAAATATAATGTGGAAGAGCAAAGGTTTGTTTACTTGAAAAACCTCAAAGTAAAATGCAACCTTATTGTTGTACTGGGGCTTTGTAAATGCCATCTTCAATTCTTAAATCTCTAATTCTTTTTATTCATTTAATATCAAAACTTCTGTCATATGGAGGTTTTTTTCCGCTAGCAGTTTTTCTCCTGATTGAATCATTAACCTTGACATCTTTTGTATAGAATATTAAATTAATTTTTTTTTTTTGCCATCATCTAGAATAATTAATGTAAGAGTGCTTTGTCTAACGAGTTATAACAGCACATTTCAAAATGCAGTCTTTCATTTGTGGCATCACTGTATTAGCTGGAGCCTTCCAGTCTGTTGCAATGAAATATAAAATACCAGGTTGGAAGAGCTGATGCAGGAGCGATTCCAGGGTTAGCGTGTACCTGACAAGGACACAATAGGAAATTCAGCTCTGTTTTGTAATGCGGTTTAAAAGAAGGCTGGGATGCTCCAAGTTGATGGGGGAATCGGAGAGCTGTCTCCTTTGCATGATGGTGCAGTCATGAGGACTAGGTCTAAGCCTAGCCCCGTCTCCTCTGAGTTAGGCTTTTAGCCTCTCTTTAGGAAGTTTCTTGAGGTGCATTCTTGTGTATTTTCCTGTACAAATATGCTTATTGTTATTACTGAAATGTTGGTTTCTAGATATTTCATGTTTTCTATGGCTTTTGCAAAGGAAATGATGGAAATTAGCCCTAAAAGGTACCAGCATAGAATCACAGAATCATAGAATGTCTTGGGTTGGAAGGGACCCCCAGAGGTCACCCAGCCCAACCCCCCTGCAGGAGCAGGGACACCTTGAACCACATCAGGTTGCTCACAGCCCCCTCCAACCTGGCCTGGAATGGTCCCAGGGATGGGGCCTCCACCCCCTCCCTGGGCAACCCCTGCCAGGGTTTCGCCACCCTCACTGGAAAGAATTTCTTCCTTAGATCCAGTCTAAACCTACCCTGGTTTAGTTTAAAGCCATCCCCCCTTGTCCTGTCACAGCTGGCCCTGCTAAAAAGCTTGTCCCCCCCTTTCCTCTGGGCCCCCTTGAAGCCCTGACCGGCCGCACTCAGCTCTGCCCGCAGCCTCCTCTTCTCCAGGCTGAACACCCCCAACTCTCCCAGCCTGGCCCCAGAGCAGAGGTGCATAATTTGAAGCGGTGTGTAAGGAATAACGCGCTTGGAAGAGGACAGCTTTATGGCTGCAGAGGCAAGGCTTACCTGCCTTAACATCCTTCCATATAGGTGTTTGGCAGAACTGAATTAGTAGACATGTTTTTCAGGACAACTATCCAGCTCATAAAGATAATTTATTGCACTATCTACTTGGTTTTGTCTCCTCCCATGAAAGTCCAGCTTGTACTGGGTAGTGAATAACAACTCTGTCGTTTCCAGAAGGCACTACCCCGCAGAGCTGGGTTCTCTCACAAATGGGAATAGGGATGCTCGGCACCACCCAGTTGTCCCGCCGTGACGGCGAAGGTGCTCTGTTCTGGCTGTAGGCGTTACAAGCGTGTTCAGCTCAGCAAAGGCTGTGTTCATAAAGGAACCCCCATCCTGGTGGTTAACCAAGGGGTTGTTGCTTCAGTTCTGGGAGTTTATTGCAGAGGGAGCCGCACCACTACTGAGTGAGAGGGACAGTCCTCCTGCCTCGGGCCTCCTTTTTTTCATATCCCCACACTTTTCAGCATATGGATGTATTTCCCCTCATCCTTGAATATTTGGTAACGTCTCTTAGCTGAGTTTTTACTTGCTTTCCCGTACTGATAGCACTTACTGAGATAGGCATGTGTATTTTCTGTGCCCTGGTTCCCTGCTGTCTTGGTTTTGTTCCATTTGATATCTTTAACCTAAATTGTAAATGCAAAGAATAACATTTCTTTGAGCAGCTCAAAACTGTCATTATTTTAGATGGCAGACGTTGCTTACTAAGGCTGGTTGTGAACTTGACCTATTATTTTAGGCTTCTAGCTTTCATTACTTCTCATCCGAAAAAAAAAAAAAAAAAAGGGGAGATTTTTTTTTTTTTTTTTTAATCTGAATGTTACTAGACTCGGAATGCAAATAGCTTGAACTCCCCTGCACCGTTCTTCCCGGGAGCCTTCTCTCGTCTCCTAGGAGGAGCCGTAAGTCAAGCAGCCGACCTGCTGCTGGTTGTGCTGGGCCCACACTCGCACCTCCGTACCACGCAGAGCCGGTTGACGGATGGGACATCTGCGTGGAACTCGGTTGCACAGAAGTTTCGTGTTGTGGTTTGGCTTCGGTTCTGCATCCCTTCCTAGTTCCCCAGCCTATTTTTAACTCCCAGTGGGCTAAAACTAGAACTCCTTCAACGCGGACACAACTGTTTCTGGTTCAGATCTAAGCGGATCCGACAAAGGTGTTGCAATGGAGTGAGAGGCAGGTTGGAGCATCAGCCCTGCCATCCGTTGACACCAGCATCAATGATCTGTAACAGGCTCACAGGGTGTGCGTACATCGCCGACTGCAATGTCACCTAGGGATTTGGGGGGGTTAAATGAAAAATCACGGATAATACAAGCAGCAAAACCTGGTAGTGTAGACCACCCTGCAGGCCCATTTCTCCTTATCTATGTCAGAGTCCTGAATCCGCGTCAGATTTTTAGACCTTTGCTTCGTGTTCTCCTCCTGCCGTTCTAAGGCTTGTCTTGGACACGCGTTGTCCATGCAGGGCAGCTGGTGAAACTCCGAGAACAAATAAATACAGGAAACAATGCATTCTCCAAATGTAAGGGTTCTGCTCAGACAGCATCGAAGAAATTCTACTTGCTGTGCCTTTTTTGAAATTAGTATATGGACTTCTGTTTCTTGCCTCTTGCAGTTCTTACAATAGACAATAATTCAGCAATTTCGGGCTTTAAGAGTGTAAGAAAAGCAATTAGTCGATGTATCTGTTTTGTATTGGTTTCGTTTCCCATTTTACTTTTTCAACTCTTAAAAATGTTTTGGGTTTTGGTTTTTTTTTTTTTTTTACCTCATTAAATGAAATATAAATTCAGTTCAAAGAAGAAGAGCGTTCCTAATGTGGGAATGATCCAAGAAAGAAGCAGGAAATGTATTAAAGGCTTCTCTGCAGTTTCTTAACATTATTTACTTAGGGGATAAAAGCAGTATCAAAGGATGTTTGTTCCTCTCTGGATGAACAGCAATCTGGCTTATATCACGTTACTCCTCTGCTCATAGAAACAGAAATTAATCCAAGCAAATCTCTTCCCCCAGAGTCCCTGAGTACATTTCTTCTGTTTCAGACCATGAGCTTGAAAAAAGTCGGAGATAAAACATTCAGGTTCGGTATTGCCCTTTGTTTTGGCTCATTACATGTATTTACTCTGAAATTAGTCATGATGAGGCCAAACCACAATGCTGTATATTTGTCAGGCTGACTAAAAAAGAACAAAGCAAAAATTGAAAGGAAGACAATTCCCCTGCTAGATGCTTTGGCTTAAATACACCTTCAACCTCGAAGTTTTTTTGCTTTATATCTGCAACAGAACACAAGATTTACTCATTTTTTTTCCTGAGTTTGAAGGAAATTTGTGCATGTATTGATTGCACAGCTGTTAATACGAATGTCATCTGAAAACAGTTGTTCAGTTATGAAAACAAAACATTTCTGCCAGGAAAAGTTTGCGTTGGTCCTGTCTTTCTCTTCAGGGGAAAAAAGGAACCATCACGAAACTGCAATGTTATAAATGCAAATATTTGTCTCCCATTAAGCTTCCACTCGATCTTGCCACTGCATCTTTGTTCTGGCTAAGATCTAAGGATCGTGAGGCCCCGGGGGACAAGCTGCTTCTACAGATTTTAAAATAGATGAGAAATAATCCATCCTCTATCCTTGTTAGCAAATGGTCTGAGGCTTTTCTTCCCCTAGCTCAGCAGTGACCCCACAGTTGTGCTGTGAAATGCTGGGTACAAGAGGAGCACAGACCTTTCCAGCCACTCCTTGAGGTCAGCAGGGAAAGAATCCAAAGTTGCAATGAATTTTGTTGGTGTCATCAGGTAAGCAAAGCAGATAAACAATTATATTTTACCAGAGCATGTTTAGACCTGATAAGGACCGATGTAGATGGAGGCAAAGACACTTCCTTGAACTCCTTTGGGCCATGGCTTTGCATGGGTAGATGTACTTCCTACTGTACGTGCTCCTGACTGTACTCATTTCCCTTTCCCAGTACATTTAGTGGTGTTATCTGCTCTGCGGTGAGAAAAACTATTTAAAAACACACTACTGTGTGAGATTCTCACATAAATATAGAATTATTGCAAAAGGAGCTAACGTGAATGATCGTTACAGCAGTCGTGCAGATACAAGTAATGCATCTGCTGCTCTTCTCTCCTGGGAGAAGGTCCAAGTTCTCTTATGGAGATTGGGATACTTCAGAGAGGAGCAAAACAGCTCTGATTCTTCTCAAACAAGTAGATGAACCCACATCTCTTAGTTTTGGGGCAAATGCTCTGAACAGTGGGCTGTCACCGAAGGGAAGGGTAATAAATGCAGCAGAGCAGGGGTTGTCAATAGATCAGGCCAGGATTTCAGTAGCTAAATCCTGTGCAAATTCAGTTTCCAGAGCTGGGGGTGCAGCAGTGTTTGCAGTGCAGCCCATGAGAAGGGCTGGCTTCGCCTCCCTCAGGCGTGGAGGATCTGGCACGGTCCTAAGAGCGAGGAATTTTTTTCATTAATGCTCCGGTGACCATCCTGAGGCCAGGGAAGTTACGTGATTGATTCGCTAAGAGATTTAATAACAAAAGAGACAACAGAAGGATTAGGAACCTTTTGTTATCTGGCTTCCTTATTCTGTTCTGGTTCTGTGGCTGTTTCTGGGCTTAGGTGAACTCATTTCAGGCTGGAACAACTCTGGGAAAAGCAAGCCAGAGGTTAGTAGGCTTGTGTTAGCTGGGAATTGTCTTTTCTCCTTGACAGTGGATGATTGCTTTTGCCTGGAGGGATAGACTAATTTAAGAAAGAATTTGAGAATCCCTTTGGTTTCCTTTCTAAGCTAATATCTCCAGCTAGAACATCTCAGTTCCCCCAGCGTTAGACCTTTGGGGAGAAGGCATCCCTGACTCCAACTTGTGATGCTGCTGCACACCGTGACTTTGACAGCAAAACTCCACAAAGCCCTCGGGCTTGGCCTCTGGAAGATGTGCCTTTCTGCACCGGAGGAGCGAGGGTATGCCAGAGGGACTTTCCTGGGAACATGACTGAAGGCAATGGACCTTCAAGGCTCCTTCAGTTCTGCTCCAGGTCCCAGAAATGCTGTCAAGGACTTCACAGCAGCATGGCTCTAGGGACCTCTCTGGGTCTACATCCATGCTGTACCCTAGGAGACCGGTGAAAAGTCCTTTCTGTGAAGTATCTCCAACAGCAAAGGCTGCAGAGAGACCTGCGGGGTGAGAGTGGCTCAGGTTTTGGCATTCTTTTGACCAGAAAAAGAAATTATCAGAATTGTTTTGTTCGTGGAGGGTCATTTTGATGTAGAGTAATGAAAGAACTCCATTATTGAGACTCCCGTGTCTTCCAAGCGTCTCTGAAAATTACACTAAAGCTTCCCAAAAAGTGTATTTCCATGTCTGTAGATGATGCACTGGAAGGACTGAAGTTTTAAGGCAGAAATTTTCTCTTTGAGAAGCTTATTTTTACAGATAAAGAATGATAAGACAACAGTGAGACAATGCCTTACAGTAGGGAGACAGCAGTAATGTCATGAGTTGATGCCATCACCAGGGCTCCAACAGGGAAAATATATTTTCTGTAAGTCTTTGTAGCCTTTATTTCAGATTTAATTACATTACAGCAATAATGATTTTAATAAACTAGTACTCCACGAGATGCTGGTGGCGACCTTGAAATTGCCATTAGCCGCACTGACTTCAAATAGTGATTTGAAAAAATCTGCTTCTAGATATTTCCATGAAACTTTTTAACTAACATGTCTGATCCAAATTTAAATATTTATTTAATCTTACCCCTCAGTATCTATGCAAACATGACATTCAAACACCAAACTTTCAAAAGTTCACTGCTAAGTACTTACAAGGAATTACAGCTGGGAATATTGTTCAAGATTAAAAGGTTTTAGAGGTAAATTGTTCCTGGATTAAAATGTTTAATTGTTCCTTCCTGCTTTTTTGGTAAACCGTAAGCATTTATTCATACGTGGGTCAGCCCATCGTAAAACCCCGAAGCCTTTCCCACAGCATCGTACGCACTGTTACTGTTTTCTGGGTTCTTAATAGCCGATTGCCAAATGGTGGGATTTTGTTGATGCGTTTTTCCTACACTAATTTTGTAATTACTTTAAACTCCTCTACCAGAAAAGACGCTACAGTGAAACTATGTGCAAAGTTGCACTCATTAGCTGCCAGCCCTATGGGGATTATTTGCAGGCAACATGTTTAGACATTAATTTCTTGATTATTAGCGCATGTGGGTAAAGACTTTAAGAAAATGATTATGCAGGAAAGTTTTGGTAAAAGAAAAATAATTTGATTGTAAATTGTCAAGCTGACTAGGTAATGGATTAAAGGAAATGATTGAGATAAATCCATTTCTTACCTGCTGTTTGAAACTTGATGTGAGCTAGCAGCACCAGCAGCCATAAAAGGCTCCTGAGATCTCGTTTTCTCCGGGCCATTCAAAGGGTAGTGATGATATTGCTGCTGAACATGGGAGAGCACAAAAGTCTCTGGTGCACTCGGTTCAACAGTACCTACCCCCCTAACACAAAAGGGTATCAAATTTGCATTTACAGAGCAAAGATAATCTTGCAGAGTTCATTGCGCTGCATCTTGGAAGGGTGAGGCTGTGGTGTGATCCGTCTGGAGGCTCCTCAAGGCACATTCAGTGAACGGGGGACATGAATATCTAGGATGCAGAATAAATGTTTTATTCTCAATTGATCTTTGAAAAGGAAAAATTAGGATATCAACAAGAGTTTTCTCTTCCACTCAGGGGTTTGCCGTGGAGCAAGAGCTGTGCTGGGGGCCAGCTGACGTGGTGTTTGGCCATGAGAAAGTGTTACATGCCTGGCAACGTGGGACAGCATCAACTGGGAACAGACTGGGAGGCTGGGGGTCAGCTGCCCCGCACAAAGAACTGGGAGCGCTCCCCCCAGCACTGCACCGGGTCTCCATAGGGGCTTCACTGGGCAAACCACCTCCATCTGCCCTGGGACAAGGCAAGAGGGTGGGTTACAGGGTGGTGGAGATGCTCACGGTGTTACTGGTCACAGTTCCAGCTCTTTTCATCACAGTCATTGCTTGATGGAAGAGTCGCTTGATTTGAAGGTGGAGGAGCAAGAATGCGTTGCCATCTTACCCACCTTCCATCGTACCCCATTGCATTCTTTAGAAGGGCTTTTCTTTTTTGATGAGATCTCCTGATTTGGGTTTTTCTGCAGCCAAATAGGTTGCACTTTCCTATTATTCCAGGAGCCTGAGGGATTCCCTTGTTGCAACCTCCTTTGAAGAAGTTCAGGGATCCGTTAGCACGTCTTTACCCAAAGTGTAAGTCTGCTGGCAGGCCCTGCTGCATTGCCATCATACCCACCGTGCAAGAAATTAGCTGTAAACTTTGCAGAAACCCCGAGAACCACTTCACAATGCTACTAATTTGCTCAGTTCAGCTTCTGAGTCGTTGGCTATCAAAGCCAGGCAAGTCTGGGAGTCGTACCTGTGCAACAGGAGATTTTGGAAAGGTTAGCACTGACGCAGTTCAGGCAATGCCAGGAGGGGCTCTGCATTGTCCCACCGAGGACCTGTTGGGTGGTTCTTTTTCCTCCTTTCAGTTTGTAAATAATACGACTAAATCCTGTAACCGATTAAGAGTCCAAAGGACTTTTGCTGCAAGAAAATGGCACAAATGCTTGGAATTCTGTCAGATCACACAGATGAGATTAACTCTTTTGCAGGTGCATTTCCAAGCCCTCTTTGTAGACAGGGCTGGTCTTACCCATGCACAAGCACGCTGTGCAATGCGCTTGCTGGTGGACACATCAGCACCGTGTAGTAGTGGAGTTCTTGAAGCCAGACCCTGAGTTTTCACTGGAAATGGTGGCTCACAACCCCAGGTAGGTCGCTGGGTTTCGCAAGCGTCCCCTCTTTATCTGCTGGATCACACCAAAACCCAGACCTCAGCACCGCTGCATTTTCCAAATATTGAAATTCAGGGCTTGATCTGGATTTGGCCACGGTGCTTTTACACTCCTCAGCAATTAAATGGTTAAGAGGGGAATAATGAAGGGAGATGGTTGGGGAGACAAGTGCCGACACAAGGAAGGAGCAGGCAGAGAGACATTCTGGTTCCTTGCCCAGAGGAAAGAACAGCACCTGCGGCATGAGGTTCTACTGGCTGCCCATACATTTGGGGTGTGGTGAGCAGCAGTAATGTGAAGGTCAAATGTTCAAGGATATGTGTGGATCCTGTATACCTGCATTTCTAGCATTGCATTCTTTAGAAGGGCTTTTCTTTTTTGATGAGAAATGTCTCCCGATTTGGGGTTTTCTGCAGCCAAATAAGTTGTGCTTTCTTGTCATGACAGGAGCCTGAGGGATTCCCTTGTTGCAACTTCCCTTAAAGAAATTCGGGGGTCCGTTAGCACGTCTTCACCTAAAATGTAAATCTTCTGGCAGGCCCTGCTGCTTTGCAGAGGATTTGCAGGTGCCTTGCTTATTCACCCAGGGAGGCCGTAGCTGCGTGAAATGCAGGCGCAGCCATCCCGGCTTGGCTTAAAAAAAAGTTAGAGCAGATTCCCCTTCCTGCACCCAGCTCTTACCTGCGACAGCAGGGGATGTTCCCTGCAGGGAGAGGAAAATCTGTCACCCCTTTTGCTCTCCATCAGCAGGAACGGCTCCAGATTTCGCTGGAGGTGCTCCGAGCAGCTGGGAGACAGCAGCACCAACGTCGCTGCATCAGAGTCACTGCCCTCATAGTTTATGGTCTGTGCAGTTCGTGGTCTGGCTTTCAGGCTCTTGCGTCTCCTTGTAGACATTCCTGGAGCAGTCTGATCACTGTGGTCTGCTCTCCAGCACAGAAATTCCTGCCTAAATGACCCCGCGTGTGATGGAACATTAATATAAATGATCTCCAGCCTAAATTCCCTTCCTGGTTGAGCAGGAGAGCGCATGAACTGCGGAATGGTGGCAGCCATGTGGCATGGTCCTGTGCTGAGCTGCCCATTCTGGGTGGGCAGGATGGCTTTTGGCGATGGTGAGGCCATCCTCGTCTGGTGCTCCTCATACCTATTTTCCCATTCCTCATCTCTGCAGAGTGGCTAAAGAAGTGGGTAAAGCAGAGCCTTGCCAACCCCTCTGTGCTCCCTCCATTCAACTGCCTCGGGGGCATCTGAGGGCTTGGAGGTGCCCGACCACGTGGTAGAGTTTGGGGGGTGCAGCAGTGCCTGCAGCGCATCTGAGCTGCGTTACACACAAGGCACGCACGAGGAAGGACGAAGTTCAGTAACCGCAGCACAGCACGGAGCCCTTCCCAAGCCAGATCACACTTGATGTGGAGCAGAAGATGAGGAGTGACAGGGCTGACCTTGTGAGGAGTGGCAGATAATGGCAAATATCTGTGGAGAAGCAATGACAACAGGGGTCATCAGATTCTGAGTCATGAGAGACGGTGTGTGCATTTCCTAGTGTTCTTGTGGGAGCAACGTCGTTATTAGTGATCCAAAGTTTCATAACATTTATTCTTTCTAAAATCTCCTTTGCCACCTTAAAGGAATTAATCACCACAAAAACCTGGAAAAATAAAAGTTCATTTTTCCAGATGTAGAGGAATAGAAAGTGGAAAAAAAAATCTTTTTCAGGCTAGGCATGGCAGGACAACACAGGTGGTAAAGTGTGGAGAGGGAGTTTGGGAGTCCCCAGCTTCACGTAGCATCTGCTGGTTATAGAACCATAGAATCATTGGGGTTGGAAA
>JADKXX010010770.1:0-12142 GCA_017310255.1 Butorides virescens
CAGTTGTAGGGAGCGATGAGGGCTCCCCTCAGCCTCCTCTGCTCCAGACTGACCATTTCTCCAGGCTAAACTCACTTCCCTGGCTGAAAATGTCACGGGCGAGTTGCATATCTTCCTCTTCACCAAACATGTCACCCAGGCCATGACTTTCTTCCCCTGCAAGGAGCTGTGCACAGCAGAACAGTGGTCCTGGTCCTGCTGATAGATGCTTTCGTGCTGGGAGACCTCTTTGGGAGAGGACTCGGGTCGTCCTCCTTCCCTGTGAGCCTGCTTGTTTAGCAGTGGTGCACCAGTAGCAAAGGCGTCCTTTGGGGGGGGTTGCTGCAGGAAGGTATTTGTGGGAATCAAGTTCTTGAAAGGATTTAGCACTCTTGTGCCAGGTTTGGAGCCTGCAAAGTCAAGACACACAGTTTATGTAGAAGTAAGCTGTGTGGCTGGTTTGCCACCGTAACGCAAACACGTGTAAGTCTCAAGCAGTGCAGCCCAGTGAAGCTGTAAAGCAGGAGCAGCGAGAGCGCCTTTCATTAACTGAAATAAGATAAAAACGTCGGTAATGCTAAGGATCATCTCAGTATGCGCATCTATTTTCCACCTGTTTAATTAGGATAGCAGGGGTTGCTGCTCTGAAAAAGAGAGCTTGGACTACCGCAAGCTTGAAAAAACAGCTTTCTGTCACACCTGAGGTGTCTAAAGAAAAAGGCGATAGTTGGTAGTGGAAATGTATAATATTGAAGTGGTCTTTTCAGGTTTTCTTCCAGCAAGGATTCATCCAAGTGCAAGCCAGCCCTAATGTGAGCAGATTTAAATCCTCCCTGGGGCATCTCAAACTGTCCAGCCAAGTGTAAGAGGTGTTTCACTCCCCAGCTCCATCCAGCTCAGAGCTTCTCTGAGGTGGTCAGAACCTTGCGACCTTCACTGGTGATTACTGGTGATATGTAAGACTCAAGGTGAACATCACCTACCTAACTCAAAGGCATCCTTGTCCCCACCTTATGCCTCCAGTGAAGTGACATCGAAGCAAAGGCAGAGGATTCCAGGAGTGGCCAAGTGGGATCAGGCGAGGAACGAGTCCGTACGGAGTCACGCTGTAGCTGGGATTCATTCTCATACGTTTTCCTCTTAGAAAATGATGCTGTCTTGAAATTTTAAGCTTTCACCAGAATTGTGTTGGATTTTGCCCATTATATTCTGAATGCGAAGTCAAACATGCAAATAGGCCTGAACTGCTCCATTTTAAAATGACAAGAACTTCACATTTCCATTTTTCCTTTCAAAATAATTTTTGCTATGAAAATTATTACTTGATGTAATAAATTACAATAAGGCTATAAAAGAAGCCTGTCAAAATGACAACAGGGTGTTTCAAGTAACTTTTAAAAACTTTTTAAACATCTCATTTGGTGTTGAATTTCTAAATATGACATTTCACTCCACACTGGAATGAAAATTGAGTGTGAAATTACAGAATTTCCAAGGAAACAGACATTTCGGTTTCCACGTAGGTGTAGTCTTAATGCACTAAACGTTTCCAGCCCCAAACTTTGATTGGGTAGTGCCAAGTATTCAAAAACAATTTCTGAAATCTGTAAAATATAATGGATGGAGTAGAAGATGGAGGTATTTTGTCAGTGTTGCTTTTAGAACTTTGAAAGCTTTATGCCTGAAGAGAGACGTGCAGTTTGGTGGCAGAAGCGTTTCAAGTCCCTCAGCCGAGATTGTCGGTTCCCCTTCCCTTTCTCCCTGCAGATTTGACAGGGAAACTCGGTTTCGGGAAGAGTGAACTTTTGGTTCAAATTATTTAAGCTCAAGAAGATTTGAATTCCTGACTTCATCTCTTAAAGGCAGCTGCATTAGCACACTGCTTTAGTGAAAGACAAAGGGAGTGGTTCCTATTCAAGACTTTCAGTTTCCAGTAACGCCCAGTTGGAGAGAGTGCGATGGCAAACTCTGCTGGCCAGCTCAGTGCACGGCACAAAGCTGCTCTCCTTGATGTCCTCAGGGCACTTGGCCAACGTCCTCTTTGCACCCTTATTCCGTTCTGCTGCTTCTTGTGCTGGGGGGAAGCAGGGGTCAGAGACAGCGATGCCCAAAAACGTCTGAGCTCTATCGTGGCCTGGGGGAAATATTTACCAAACTGAAGATAGAGGTGGGCAGAGCATCACAGCCTCCCTGGTTTCTGCCTTTTCCTTCTTTTTACCCCTTTTTGTCCCTTGCCATTCGTTCCTAACCAGCGTTGCCTCTGGTTGCTTGCCTACAAAGACCATATTTGAATTTGCATTTTTCTCCTTCATGATAATTTCTCCTGACATTAATAATAGAAGATGGCTTCTTCCCTATGTGTGTGAAAACATATAAATACGTGGAAATTGCATCCACTTAAAATACCGCCATGTGAAAGATCTGTAAATGCTTCTAAATGTTGCACAGTTTGTTTTACCAGCTCTAGGAACAGTTCGTCGGGGGCTCAAAGCTGGATGAGACACAAGATGTCTTCCCCACAGCCACGTTGCAGATGTAAGGTCGGGAAGAACCCATCATGCCAGCCTCCTGCTGGTGCTCAGAACATCACATGGTGAGCTTTTCTGAGATGATCTTCGTTACTTTAAACTGAAATACTGAAATTGCATTGTTGAGGTGCGTTCCCAGTGCCTTGAAAATGAGTGGGTATCCCGCAAACAGAAAAACAACACAAAATAAACCCCACAAACGAAAACCCCTTACTCATCAGAAGGGCTTGGGAGAGCTCTCTGGGAAGGAGCGTGTCTTTCGTACCCAGTACGATGGTTATGAAATGTGGTGTCAGTGTAGCTTTCCCGTCCTGTGAGGTGTGGATTTCTCTTTGAGAATTCAGATCTCTGGTACCAATACTCAAGAATTGTCTAGGAACAGCATGGGGAATCTCACTAAATTCTTGGGCACAAATGACTATAATTTACTAATGAGTTTCCAGATCAAAAGTACTTCATCTGAGTTTTAATGGTGCTTGACCTAAAAAGGTTATTTGAATTTATATCAGTGCCTCCTCCTTATTCTGGTAAGAGTACAACACAGAGTATTTTGGAAGATAATTTTCCTCTTTTCCCGTACCATTCAGAAGTGAATGAGAGTTTTTTTCCATTACTAATTTCTTATCTAAAGTCAGAATAGGCCAAGCAGTCTCTTCTCATGCGGAAATCTTCCAAGTCTTTAGCATTTCTTCTTGCAGTCTTTGAACTTGATTTATATTTTCCAAATGAGGAGATCAGAACTGGATCGAACGCACTGTTTAAGATGAAGAGGCAGCATCACTAATGTAATAGATGGTGCTATAATATTTTCATCATTGCATAAAGCCGATATTAAATATCCTAATGCCTTCCTGCTTTTCTGGTCGCAACACTTTGCTGAGCAGATGCTTCTTAATGAGCTCTTTACAGCGACACCAAGGCCTTTTCGTTGATTTACAATGCATGAAGACCAGGAATAGTTCGAACTGTTTCTTCCCTTATGCATCTCATTGCGCTGACTTTAATTTTTCATCGTATTGCCCAGCTGATCTTTTTTTCTGTCCTTCCAAAGTTCAAAATCTTCTCATATCCAGGACTATCCAAAATTCTCTCACATCTAAAAAATTTTCTGTAAGCCATAATTTTCCGGCATCCACCCTTCACTGTCTTTTATAGATCACCACTAAATGTATGCAGCAATCCCGTCTCTCGCACAAACTGTTGGGATATAGAGCTGCTAATCTCTTTCCATGATGAAAGTTGGCCTCTTATTCCTACATTTTGGCTTTTATCTCTTGACTAATTTCTAATCAGTGAGAAAACGTCTCAGCTGCGGCGCTATTTAACCACACAACTTGGACGCGGCCACCTCGCTCTTATCTGAGCAGCTTTGAGCCTCCGCCTCCTCATCAGAAGTCCCTAGAATAAAACAGGGGTAGCAGACGTGCCCATGTGGCGTTGCGGACCCACGCAGATAGAGCATGTTTACACCCCTGCAAGGAGGATTCAGCTTGTCATTGCCATGTTCTTCCGGATTCCTTCAACCGCTTGCAATTTATTTGTTTTGCTGGAGTTGAGAGGCTTTTGGAAGTCTCCAAGACAAAGTGAGCAAACAGGAGCATAAGCCACACCTCTGCCAGCTGGCTCTCGGATGCTCCTTTTCCTCAAATCTCAGATTCCTCAGATCTGGCCGCTGCTAGCCGGGACTCGCCCGAGCACAATAGCCCAGCGCCGCGCAGGCAGCGTGCCCATAGCGCTGTTTGATCAAGACTAAACTCTCTGTATCGTTGGGGTGGCTTCGGGGGTGAGGCTTGAGGTTGAAAGGCTCTTCTTGTACACGCTTTCTCCACTTGCTCTGGGCTTTTTGTTTTCAGGGAGGGTGTATTAACTGCAGGGCAGCTGCAAAAGCAATAGTAGTGACACGTTGCTCGGTGTAAGAGCGTTTTGTCTCTAGAAACCAAGCACCTGACAAGAGTCAGGGTGTTAGCACAGCACCTTAACGTCAAAGTAATACATGCGATTGACAGGAGACCAAGTAGATGGGTGTAGGCTAAGACTCAGGAATGAGGTACAGCAGGGCTGGGAGAAAAGAGTTTGCTGAAGGCAGATCTTGGGTCCTTTCACAGAACAGGGGAAGAGTTAGAAGAAGATGTGCAGGTACAGCTGATCCCCCAGTGGAAGTCCTGCCAGACAAGGAAACGGTGGGAAACCCTTTCGTCTTGCATTTGGGTTTTTGGGGGCCATGTGGACAGACAGGAGCAGAATTGCAGTGAGGATGGAGAAGCTTAAAATGAGCAAGAACATCAGGAAAAGGGAACACAGAGGCATCATCATTTTGAAATCCATCAAAATCCATTGCCAAATTGGGCAAAGGGCCCTCTGCCAAAGTACACCTCCATGGGAGGCAGGCAGGGTGTGCACCCTCTGTGACCAAACCCGATGTTAAGCTTGCGTCCTGGTTTTGGCTGGGATAGAGTTAATTTTCTTCCTTCCTAGTAGGGGGCATAGCGCTGTGGTTTGGATTTAGTATGAGGATAATGTGATAACACACGGATGGCTCAGTCGTTGCTGAGCAGGGCTTATGCTAAGTCAGGGACTTTTCAGCTTCTCCTGCTCTGCCAGGGGCACGAGGAGCTGGGAGGGGGCACGGCCGGGACAGATGACCCCAGCTGGCCCAAGGGCTATGCCATACCATACGACGTCATGCCCAGTATAGAAACTGGGGGGAGTTAGCCAGGGGGCAGTGACTGCTGCTTGGGGACGGGCTGGGCATCGCTCGGTGGGTGGTGAGCAACTGCATCGTGCACCACTTGCTTTGTTTATTATTATTACTATTGTCATTATTTTACTTTATATCTCAACCCACGAGTTTTCTTACTTATACTCTTCCAGTTCTCTCCCCCATCCCACCAGGGGGGAGTGAAGGAGAGGCGGGGGGGGCGGAGGGGGGAGGCTTGGTTGCTGGTTGGGGTTAACCCAGGTGTGTGTCCCCACCTGCAGGAACCCCAGCCCACACTGCATCTGCTCCTACCCTGCAAAATAACCTGTGGTGTGCTGGATACTTTTCTTTTTTTTTTTTTTCCTGATTAATATCAGACTTAGAGGATTTTCTTATTTTCCTTCTATTTAAATTGAAAAGCAAGAATAAAGTCTGAATGAATCTCTTCCTTAGATGAGTGGATTGCTACCAGGGGAGTGGCACAGCAGAAGGCCTCCAGTTGAGGTAGCTTGAAAGATTTTAGCTTGCCCTAGTCTGAATAATTGAACTGACGTGATTAGATCATCTTTTTGATGGTCTAATTGAATTATGTGAATTCCTCAAAGCTTGTCTCAGTACGGCTGATGAATTTTATGTTTGTCTTGAGCCAAGGAGCTGAGGGTGCAGATAAAGACAACGTTGCATACTTTCTATGTGACTTTTGTAATTAATCTGATCACAACGAGAGGTCAGCAATGAATTTTTACACCAAGGAGTCATCTCATTTTCTCCCCTACTGGCAACTTGCTCAGAATCTTCTCCCAGCAGGGTTCTGTGTAATTTTGAAGTTGATGAGGGATCTTGTTGTCAGCTTGTTTCCTGGGCAATCAGAGCAGCCAACAGAGGGAAGCTTCCTTTGGCCTTCACGGGACCTGAGCTGGTTTCCGTTATCCCGACGGGTGAGCTCCTAAGCCCGTGTCCATTGTGGGCTGAACATCAGCCCTGCAAGGACAGACCCCTTTTCACTCACTTCATAGACTCATTTAGGTTGGAAAAGACCTTTGAGATCATCAAGTCCAAATGTTACCCTAAGCCTGCCACCACTCCCCTGACCTTTTCCTGATCTTGAGCGCGGGGTGGAGTAGAGGCAAGAGCGCTGCTGGCCGGCAGATGTAAAAAACGAGTTTAATCCATCAGCGAGAGCATCTTGGTCTGCAGAAAGGACAAGGTGCCAGGTTCAGCTGCTGCCGTCTGAACTTTGTCCCCAGGCAGAAACAAAAGCGTCAAAAGAATTGCAGCAGGCGGGAAGTTTGTGTAGCCTCGGAATATCATAGCGTGGAGCGGAAGGCTTGGGATAACCTGCGGTAACCTGTGTTTGTACTTAGATGAACTTTGTGTCATCGATTGCTTTTGAAAGCAGAAGATTTGCAGCCAGGGAAGCTGGTTTCTCCTCCACCTTGTACGCCACCCTTCCATCCTGACGGCCGCCGTCCCTCTTGGCCACCCAAATCTCTGCTGGTAGATGCTGCAAGCCATATGTAGCTTCAGTGGTGCAAAAAGAGCAGCTGCCACCTCTTCTGTTGTTAGTATTGCTTGGTACGGCGCACCAGCCTGTTTTCCTCTGCCCCGCTCTCCTTGTAACTGCGCGTTTGCCTGCTGCAAACTAAGCCAGACTGCAGCTTGGCCAGAATGTAAAAGCTGCTGTAATCGAAGCAAACGTTCAGGAAATCTCACTGCTGCCAGCCCTTTCCCTTCTTGTGCTTTCTCAGTTGTAGCATCCTAGAGTCTGGCATCTGGAGCCAGCCAAGACAAGGACCAGGCCTGCAACATTCATGAAAATATTCGATATTATCCCTTGAAGATGCAGCGGGTGCATCGGGGAGCAGTAACCCTCGCCCGCACCTACAAAGGGCTGTGCTGCCTTCATAGAATCACAGAATCGTTTGGGTTGGAAAAGCCCTTTAAGCTCATAAAGCCCAACCATTCCCCTAACCCCGCCATCCCACCACTAAACCCCGGCCCTAAGCAGGACTCCTTCGAAGCGTGAGGTTCAGCTAGAATTGTTAAAATGTCTTCTACCGCTGATTTCTATGAACAATGTAATCAAGACAGGATGCATTTCCTAACGTGTCCCTACAACGCAGAGCCAAGAAGTTTTCTTTCTAGGAACAAAGTTAGTATGTGGAACACTTAATTTAAGCGCAAAAAGTCCAGATGGATTTTGACAACGGCCTTGATAGCTGTTGCAGTTTGTCATGGTTGTAATCTCAAGACAAGAATTTGGTACTAGATCAGTGTGGAGTTTAACAGCATAACAAATTACAAAACCCATCTTCAGAAAATGACACCCTGAGGTAAATGTAGTCATTTTCTTCCAGGAAAAAAAGAAAGCCTGGACAGGAAAGATGAACCTTATCAGCTTGTGTAAAAGAAATCACAGAATTTACATTAAATTTCTGTTAAAATTATACCGTGGTTTGACATTGGTAAAGACACGTCATTCCCAGGCACTCCGTAACGATTTGCAACTTGATGGTAAGAAACCAGTTTGATCCTTGAGACTTGAAGATCAACACCCTGAATAAATAAAAGCAGATAAATTTATGTTGCCTGAAAATAGCACGTTCCTTGTTTTACAGCCACGTGCTTTCAGAGGACGCTCTGTCTTTACAAGCCAGTTCAGGTTTTTGCAGACAAACTGGTCCAGGGGCTCAGATGATTGAAAGGACATCTCTGTGTACCTAGAGGGATGGTCTCGGAGCGACCTCCCATCACAAGCCGGGCCAGGGAAACATGCCAAACCTCTTTCTTCACATCTAGAACAAGAGATGGGTGTAAATGCAGCAGGTTTGGTCTTTTAGTTTTATCTTCTGACAGTCCTTGGCCTGAACTGGGGTGTCGGCGAGCCCAGGGTTCCATAAACATGGCCCAGCCCGCTGATGAGCAAACGCTCTCCTGTCATCTAAAAACGACGATCAGTCACTGCCTGCGTTCATGTCCTTTCTCATCCCTCAGGATCCCTTCAGACTGGCTTTTAGTCACCGTTTCACTGAGACTAAAGTTTCTAAAGCCTTTTCCATGTCAAGCCTGTCCTGTGCTCACCCTCCTGCACACCCTGCTGCTCCTGACACCAACCTTCAGGCTTTACTTAGCATCCAGCTCTCCCTACTTGCATAACTCCCTCTTCTCATTCCTTTTGATGTCTTTGCTCCCCTATGGACACTGCAACTCTTCCCTGCTCCTGGGCTCTGCCTTTTGCTTCCCCCTTTCCCCTCCAGACCCGCTCTCCTACCCACGTCATCAGGAACATTGCAGCAAAGAGCCGGTCACCTCCAGGCCACATCTACGATTCGGAAGTCGCCGCTGCGTGCAGCACCTTTCATCTCTCAAAGACTTGTGTCCTTGAAAAAAAGGCTGAGTGGGGATGTTGGCACAAAGGGAACGGAGCAGCCCCTCTTCATCTGCTGACTTGTCGCTTGCCTGGCCTTCCCCTGGGCTCTTTGAGCGTTCAGTTAGGGATGCAGCGTGACAGAGGTGACAATGCGGGCAGCATGCAGGCACGGTCCTGCCTCCGTCAGCACTTTTATCGGTGGAGGTCACCTCTGTTCCAGGCTCTTGAAGTCAGATGCTGTTGGTTCCACGTCCTTGGAAAGACCTGCAATAAGGCTAGCAGCCATACCTGGACTTTAAGGGCTAGGAAGAGGGTCTGCTAGCCAGCTTTCCTCTGGTCACAGGGCACTGAGCCCCACGTTGCCAGGACATGGGCATTTGACCTCTTCGTGCTGTCCTCCACAGCCTGGTTGGGTTGGAGCAGTTGCTCCAGTTCTTCCCATGCCAGGTCCCATGGTTTTGGACATCTCTACACATGGGGCAAGCTCTTTTCACCCTGCGACAACCTCATAGCTGTTGTGACGGCCACCCAGTGCAGTAGCCTCTGTCCAGAGGCACGTACGTGATTCTTACATCTCCTCACCTTTCGGTTGTTGCTTGAGGGGAGACCCTATTGCCTTCTACAATGAAAGGAGACTGTAGTGAGGTGGGAGATGGTCTCTTCTCCCAGGGAAGGGGCGATGGGACGAGGGGCAACGGGCTCAAGTTGTGCCAGGGCAGGGTGAGGTTGGGCCTGGGGAACAATTCCTTCCCCAAAGGGCTGTCAGGGGCTGGAAGGGGCTGCCCAGGGAAGGGGTTGAGTCCCCACACCTGGGGGGATTTAACAGCTGGGCAGAGGCGGTGCTGAGGGCCAGGGTTTGGGGGTGGGATGGCAGGGGTGGGGGAACGGATGGGATCGATGATTTAAAGGTCTTTTCCAACGTGAACAATTCTGTGGTTCTGTGATTCTATGATTGACTCTCCGGCTGGCGTGGGGCTGCCTGTCCTGCTGGGATGCCACAGGGGACACAACCCCCCTGGCTCTGGAGCAACGGCCAGCATGGTCATGGCTAGGAGCCAACCCAGGCAGACCTTGAGCCCCCTCCACCACTGACCTGCACTTTGTGTGGCCACTGGCATCGCTGGAAGGGCTGGGGACCACAACCATCCATTAACGCGGGACTTTGGTCCTCTTCCCAGTCACCAGTTGGCACAAGGTTGGTGATGTTCAGCTTGCTGATGGTAGAAGCCCCCTGTTCCGTGGGGCAGGTATCCTCCAGCCCACAGGACTGTAGTCTCCTGCTGGAATGACCTGTCCTCACATCATTGGTGTGTAGTAGGCAGCCCTGGCTCCTGATGAAGTCTTGCTGTTCCCTTAAATATTAATGACGATGTTCAGGTGAGCTGCCTCACTTCTGAGATCACATACAGGGCAACAGTCAGGCTTTTTTTTTCATCATCTTATGCCACTTGCTCTTTCATCATGTAATTTGTAAAGGAGAGGCCCTTGCATTCAGGAAAATCATTTGATAAATAAATAGAGTGTTTTCCTGTGATACCTTTTATTGGGATGGTAACTGCTCTAACTGTGGAAGATAAATAGGTTTAATTAGTGTTGAGGCATCTTTTTTAACATTTACAAGAGTCTAATTATTATTTCCCTTGCATAGGCAGACTCAGAATTTAAAGCATCGCATAGACTCATCTCCGGTGTGGCGTGCGCGGTCAGCAGTGTCCAATGAATAATTTAAGGCCACGCTGTCACATTGCGCTCAAAGAAAATACCAAAATTTTGCTCTCGCCTTCCGAACTCCTGTCCACGAAGGACCGACTGTGTTCCCGTGGGAGCTGACTCTGCTGGGAGCCGCCAGTGGAAGCTGTCCTTTTTCCGTCGCCGTGGAAAGTTTGCACAAGTCCCAGGAGGAGCGGGTTCAGCCGAAATAGGGCAGAGCATCGCGTGTGCTGACAAAGCGCCGTACGCCTCGTCGCGCAGGGCCAGCACCCCCAGCGGTCCCAAAGCAGCTCCTGTCCACAGCCCAGCCTTTCTGCCCGGTTCTTTTGAGACAGTGACTGAATATTTACAAAGCACCGAGGACCAACAAACTCTCTCCCGGTCATTTAGCTGTGGCAGGGCTCGTTTTCTGGCCTCGCAGTGGGAACACGAAGTGTTTGACAGCTCTGTGTGAGAAGGACAGTCTGTTCTGGCTCCCTGCATTCCCACAGTGAACCAACCAAAAGAGTATCGAAAACTACAAATGAATTTAGAGACGTGTTAGTTAAAAAAAGAAATTGGAAACTGTCGATGTCCCACTAAAACCAGTGTCCCTTGCGATGGGCAGCGGGCAAGTGGCTACAGGAGATGGCACAGAAGCGCCGTCGCAAGGGACCGTAGGAAATCCTTCTCGTTGGGAAGCTTCTTCCTAAGCCACGTTAATTAGAAATCAATCTTGCTCAGCCGACGGGACATCCCACCCCGGAGAAGTGTGAGGTTTCTTCTCCCGGTTGTCTCCCCCGGCACCAGAAACGCTGATGGAGCCAAATGCAAACTCACGCTCATGGCTCGTTCCGGAGTCAGGGAGAGCGCCGACGTTTCTGAGAACACCAGGGCACGGACTGACGCTGAGCACTGGGCAGAATGGATCCCCGGCGCTCAGGAATAGCTCACGCTCCTCCGTGCTTCTCTGCAAATGTGATGATATCTGTTAGGGAGTATCTGACAGGGAGGCAGGGGCCTCACTGCTGCTCCGAGGCAGCACCCGTAGGAGAGGTGTTATGAGTTGTTACTTAAAAAAAACCCCTGATCTTAGCCTTAGCTAAATGAGGATGGGTTTAAACCAAGACACGGAGGGGAAAGGAGAAGATGAAGAAAGGTAAGCTAATGGTAAAAGAAGAAATTAAATATACTAAGAAAAAAAGTTGGAGGAGAGAGTTGTAACCTAGAGAGGGGCTCTCAAAGGTCCTGAACTGAAATGAAAAAGCCACAGACGTTTAAAACGTAGGGCGAGGAACAACTTTTCTCTCTTGCCTCTGTTGAAAACCCATGCAGGTTGGGTTCGAGCGCGAACAGTGCGGCAGAGAGACAGGGGAGGGCACCAGATGCTGGAAAGGAGCAGCTTAGGTACCGCCACATCCCCAGCCAGCCCAGGTGAGCCAGCTGGGAGGTGTTGGAGGCAGCTCAGCACCTTGGCCTTGCACCCATCCCTGGGCCGCTGTACGGTGTTTCATTGCTCGGGGAGAGCGTTGTCCTTGCGGTCTCTCTGGCTCCATGTCCAGCTATCCCGGCCAGGGGGAGGTGAGCTGCTTTGCACGTGTCTGTGTAGCTGGGAGGATGGATGCCGGCGGTGATAAGGGCAGCCTGAACTTGGGTTCGTGCTCAGAGCACGTAGGCAGGAGGCAAAATTGCACATGCAGTCAGGCTCCTGTCTGGGCATGAGGTATCAGGGGGATGCAAGCCAGAGAGACCACTGGAACGTGGCCCGAGAAGGGCAGCGGAGCTGGGGAGGGGTCTGGAGCCCCAGGCTGCTGGGGAGCAGCTGGGGGAGCTGGGGGGGTTCAGCCTGGAGCAGAGGAGGCTGAGGGGAGCCCTCAT
>JADKXX010010771.1:0-12976 GCA_017310255.1 Butorides virescens
CCCCCCGGCTCCCCCCTCCTGCCAGGCAGTTGTAGAGATGGGGGAAACCAAGCCACCAAGTTAGAGCAGGACATGGCCCAGGCCATGCAGGGATGGGATTCAAACCAAGTTTATTAACTCCTTATTTAATGACCTTGATGCAAGGCCTGATTGCAGCCCGCTCCATGTGGTCTCACCGCAGGGCTCCCAGCTGGCTCCCAGTGCCCCCCAGTTGGCTGCACTCCAGCTGCCCTCCTGGACTGGGACCAGCCCCCCGCCCCCACCAAGTTCCACCCCTCAGGGATCCTCGGTGAGAATTAAGAGCCCTGAAGGGAATGTGGCAGCAGCCCAGCGCTGCTGACCCGGGGAGGCTCCGCTCCACTGGCCCCAAAACACTGCTGACCATAAACGCTTTAATTCTGGCCTTGCAGGTTCTGCTGCTCAATAAAAGCAAAAAGCAATTTATGAGAGCGCGGCCAATAATGGGAAACTCGCTTTATCACCGCTGGTTAAGAGCGGTTGGCAACCGTACCCGGTGGACTGGTTTCAGGAAACTATTTTGGGAAAGCTGCTGTGTCCTGAAAGCAGAGGTCCTGGCTGGGAGAGGGACCCCACCACGTGCAAATGTCCCAGCCTACAGCCACAAAGCTGGAAAGCGGCCGTAGCGTGGATGTGATCGTCGCTCTCCCCTCCGAGCCTGCCGCAGTTCATGGCTTGGGGGGCTCGGGCAGTCTCCTGCTCCGTATTTCAGCAGCTTCAGCCCATCAGGAACCTGCTGTCACCCAGAGAGAAACAGCAGGAGCTGCTGAGACTGGGGGTGCAATGGGAGGGGGTGCAATGGGTGCTGGGGTGCGCCAAAGTATCCTATGGGGACCTAACGGCTGGGACAGGCAGGAAAAAAGGCGAGGGCACAGGTCAGTTGAGATGGTTTCACTTTTATTCAGACACCGTACAGTTCCAAACCTGCAGCCCCCCCCTGCCCCGCACGGCTTCACCGCTGCCCCTCCTGCCCCGGCCGGCGAAGCCCCCGGCCCTGGGGGCATCTCCTGCCGCAGAGCGCGGCTGATGCCCCCGCCAAGGTCAAGGCCATGTCAACGCTTGTCCTCCAGGTCCGGGTGGCATAGCGGGCGCCCTCGTGTTTGAGCAGGGGCGAGGCATTTGCTCAGACCCCCTTTTGCAAGTCTCAAGGGTTCCCTCGCTGCTTTGCAGGATCAACGGAGAGCGAAACGCGTAGGCTTGCGCTACCGAGGGGGGGCAAGGTGCCTCCGGAGGATCCTCTGGAACAAATTCTTCCTGGGTGTCGCAGCGGGGAGCTCCAGGCTGGAGCTGCTCCTCTGGTAGCCCACCTCCAGGAGCCTCCTCTCCCTCTTCTCTGCCTCTTTGCTTCCCAGCACATCCGTCACCTGGATGTCTCTGAGCGGGCTGGCACATCTCCTGGCCAGGGCAAGCCCTGCTGCAGTCCCGTAGGCCTGGCTGCCTCCGATGTCCTTGTGGCCGGTGGCATGGGGACTCGGCTGCTTGCTGTCCCTCAGGCCTCCACCCGTCCGGGTGCAGCCACCACCCCCAGCAACAGGCACCCTGGGGTGCCGGCAGCATCCCGGCTCCTCCTGGGAACTGGGACGCAGCTCAGCAGCAGAACCTCGAGGATAACCCGAGCCGGAGTGAAAAAACAACGCCTCTTCACTGGTGACCTGTGGGCTCTGCCCCAGGGTGACAAAGCCGTACGGGGTGGTGACCTTGGGGAGATGAGGCAGGGACAGAGCTGCCCGAGCGGTGGGGTCTGGGAGAGCCTGCACCGTGGCAGCGAGCCCAGCGTCAGGGCAGGACGGGCTAGAGCCGGGCACGCCACCCTCATCCTCCGCAGCGAGGTCCGAGCTGCTCCTCCAAGCCACCCCTGCCGGCCGCCCCTTCCCCTTGCCTGAGCGCCTGTGCTTCTTGTGGGTGTCCAGAGAGGGGATAGTGAACTGCGGGATGCGGTCGGGGGTCACCACGTGGAGGAAGATGTCCCTGGAGGTCTTGCCCTGGAGCGCAGGGGGACAGAGCATCCCCTCCCAGAGCGACATGGTGGGACCGCCGGGGCTCCCTGGAGCAGCGCCGCAGTATTTATGCTCCGCTGCCAGCCCTGATTGCTCTCCGCGCGGTGACGCGCTGTGACGAGGGCGGCCAGGTCCCTCCACCTGCTCCTTCCGGACCAGCAGCAATTTGTCACCCACCCAGGGAAGAGGGGAGATAGGAGGAGGCGGGGGGGGACACAGGAGGAGGCGGGGGGGAGACGGGACGGGTGAGGAGGCACTCGTCCCCAACCCCTGCTCCTGCCCTCCTGCTCACGTGCGGGGCCACCGGTGCCGGCCATCTCCTACCATCCATGAGATGGGAGGTGGAAGGGGGGGGGGGAGCCCAGAGGAGGAGAAAGGCTGGGTGGGCGGCGTGAGCGGGGGCTGCGGCGCCCAGGGTGGGAGGGAGCCACGCGCCGGGGGGGGCGACGCAGCGAGCGGTGGCCTGTGCAGGGTGCGTCACTGCCCATGGGCATCAGGCGGAGCTGAGCGGAAGGGACAGCCGGCGCGGGGAGCGGGAGGCAAACCCTTCAGCTCTGCCGAGCAAAACTCCCGTCGGGAAGATCTCCGCCTCAGCCCATGCGATTACCCAGAGAAATCGGCAATTTCAAGCGTTGGGGCGCCCACGTCCCTCCTCCTCCTCCTCCCATCTCTGCTCTCGCCGGCTTGTTTCTCGCAGCATCCCTGGTGCTGCCATCCCGGCTGGGAGCGGGGCTGTGGGTGGGAATGGTCCCAGGCAGCCCCCAGGCACGAGGAAAGGCGTTGTGCATCCTCCAGGTAGGAGCAGGCAACCCAGCGGAGCCCCCGCCAAAAGGCGCCTTCCCCCCCCCCCCCCCCCCCCCCCCTTGCACCCGGGCAGCGGCGGAGCTGCAGAGCGGGGTTGCCCTGCCACCCCCCCCGCCCTGGGCTAAGGAAGCCCCCTCCACTAGCGGGAGGATCACGGCTGCTCTGTGCCGGTTCCTGCCCTACAAATGATGCAGAGAGACAAAGCAGCCCCCTTTCTGGGCAGTGTGTGGGAACTGAAGAGGCTCTGCTGTGGGTTTCGGCAGGAAGAGGAGCAAGGCCAGGCTTGGTTTGGCACTAAGAGGGGTTGGGAGCCTGGACAAGCCCAGGAGAGCACCTCAGAGCATCACTATAACAGCCACGTCCCTGCGGGGGGCTCTCAGCTGTCCCCCAAACGCGAGGCAGGGCTCCAGGCAAGGTCTGGGGATGCTGGCTGTGGGTCCCCATCTCTGCAGGGTCACCTCTGCCACGACGCCCTCTTCGGCTGGACGGAGCAGGGAGGTGAGAGCCCACCATCCCGCGGCGTTTGCAGCAGGGTGTCTGCTACCTTGCCACGGGGTGAAGTGACCCCCAAACACTAAATGCCCTTCCCCGCTCCAAAACCACCTGCTTGGTAGAAATAAAAATCCCTGAAAATCCCTCCTAACGGTCACGAGGCCCGAATCGGTCAGCGACACGACCCCAGCCCACCTGCGTGTCGCGGTGCCCGGCTTGCCGAAGCGCAGGGCGGTGGGGAGGATCGATGCTGAGCTGCACGTGGGGGTCAGCAGGGCTGTTCCCCCGCCCCCGTGATGCCCAGCACAGCCTTTGGGTGTTCGGTCTGCACGCTCAGAGAGCGCCCAGAGCAGGGGCTGAGGGGATCTGCTGTGATTGCAGCTTCTGGAAGGTGCTTCTGGGGGCTCAGCCAAGCCCCTGCTATGCAGGGGGGTGTGCGTGCCCGTGTGTTCATGTGCACACAGGACTAATTGAATCAGGCTGTGCTTTCAAAGAACCAGGCTTACTCCCTTCCTTTCATCTTTATTGACTAAAATCCCAGCCCCAGCTTCGCCCCCGGCGTGGGAGCAAGGGGAGGGCATGGACCAGGAGGGATGCGGGATGCTGAGGGGCCTCCCCTCATCTGGGGTCCAGCTTCTCCCATCACCGGGGGCTCAGCAGGGTAGGTTCTCTGGCATAGAATCATGGAATGTTTTGGGTTGGAAGGGACCCCTAGAGGTCACCCAGCCCAACCCCCCTGCAGGGGCAGGGACACCTTGAACCACATCAGGTTGCTCACAGCCCCCTCCAACCTGGCCTGGAATGGTCCCAGGGATGGGGCCTACACCCCCTCTCTGGGCAACCCCTGCCAGGGTTTCACCACCCTCACTGCAAAGAATTTCTTCCTTAGGTCCAGTCTAAACCTACCCTGCTTCAGTTTAAAGCCATCCCCCCTTGTCCTGTCCCAGCTGGCCCTACTAAAAAGCTTGTCCCCCCCTTTCCTCTGGGCCCCCTTGAAGCCCTGACCGGCCGCACTCAGCTCTGCCCGCAGCCTCCTCTTCTCCAGGCTGAACACCCCCAACTCTCCCAGCCTGGCCCCAGAGCAGAGGGGCTCCAGCCCTTGGAGCATTTTAGTAGCCCCTCGGATCATTTTAGTAGCCCTCCTCTGGCCCCGCTCCAACAGGTCCATGTCCTCCTTGTGCTGAGGGCTCCAGAGCTGGACACATCTCATCACCCTCTGCCTTCAGCTATTGGCATCAGCGCGGAGCGAGGGGAGATAGCCCAAATCAGAGTCTTGGCTGGGCAAGCCACAACCTCCAGGAGGGGACAGGCAGCCCAAACTGAGAGAAAACAACCCCCTAATTGAGAGCCACCAGCCCTTGAGCAAGGCACCAGTGCTCACTCCCAGGGCACTGGGCTGCCCCGGTGATCAGTGGGGCCAGCACAGCTCGTCAGTGCAATGAGGAGCAGCTGGGCCAGTAGCTACAAGTAGCCTGAGGGCTACAGGCTGGGCTAAGCCAGGTTTTTTGTCCAGTCCAGGTTCTTGGGCTTTATGGAGCAGCAAGGAAGGCCATGCATGGGCTCAGAGCAGGTAGGGATCCTCTGGGTGCTGAAGGGGCTGGGTTTGCTGCAGGCACTGTTGGAGCTGGCCTGAAGGCTGTCTGACCTTTCCATCTCTGTTTAGGGCAGGCTGGTTCCCTGCAAGGAGCTCTACTCCTTCTCTAGCAGGTTCCTGTGCCAGATCCTTCAGCTGAGACTTGTCAAGTACCTGGTAGGTGATGTTCCTGCTGGTGGAGGAGTTTGAGGCCAAGGGGATGGGGTGATAAAGCCTTGAGACCCCCTTTGGTTTCTCTGCTGTATCGTCCCCTCTGCTCTTTCAGTCTCTTCCCTGTGCTCATCCTCTGCTTCTGCCCCCATCCCAGCTTTTGCCCTCTGCCTGGTTTGGTCTTGCCTTGCTGCTCTTCTGCTAATGGTTGTGGCAGCATTCAGGTTTCTCTCCTTCTCTGGGCCAGGAGAGATGGGAGGTCCTTGGGGACAAGCTATAACCTAACTGGTCCTGTTTTACCTGGCTGAAGTTGGTCCCAGTCTTAGTACCACACTGGGACAGAGCAGGGTTTCAGGGTTTCATTGGGCACTTTAAAAAGTGGGAAGTTCTCACGGGACCTAATGTAGCTCTCTCTTGTTTGTAGCTGAAGATCCTTCAGAAAGCATCAGTCTGGATTGGAATTGTGGTCCCTGTTGAGACCCTCATCAGCAAAGTCTACCCCACCCGGTCTCCCACCAGGCCTGGACGGCTTGCCAAGAAGCGCCGGGGGAGGCTGCTGAGCCTCCTCATCTCTGTTATCCCCACCAGGATCCAGAACATCCTGGGCTACCTGCCAGCAGACTGGGGCCAGAGCAACATGCCCAAGGGTAAGAGCTGTGGCTTCCTGGAACACCTGAAGGTTTTGCAGCTGAGAAGCGCAGAGTGTGACATCAAAACGCACTGGGTCTGGAGCTCCTGTGCTGGGTAGAAAGCTGGGGAGCACACAGATGCCTGTGTTCATTCTGTATGGGTTGCGATTGTGCCTCCTATGAATCCCCACAGAGATCCGAGAAGCTCTCATCAACCCATCTAACAAAGCAAACAAGAGGAAGCGGGATGACGTGGCTCTGGAGGAGCAGGAGTCCTGGCTGGTGGTGCTGGAGAGGGACCTGCCAGAGAATGACTCTGACGACCTCACGTATGAGGTATGACGTTCTGGCTGCTGAGTAGAACTGTTCCTCAGGGGCTGAGCAATTTGGAGATGATTGTGTTTACCCTCTGTGCTCCTGGTAGAGCAGGGCTGTCGCTGCAGAGGAGCCTGTGCTGTAAAGAGGTTTCCTTTACTGTACACCCCTTGAGGGCTGCAGGTTGTCCAAAACACTTGAATGTCACATCATTGGTGTCTGAAAGGTGTGGGTGCTCCTCTCATCCCATGACACCAAAGCTTCCCTTTGGTTGATGTCCCTGCAAAGCAGCATCTCCGTCACCCTTGGCTGGGGTTCCCAGTGCCATCAGGAATGGGGCTGGTGTGTCCTTCCTCAGACTGCCTCTTTCCTCCCCAGCCCTCAGATGTGGAAACAGATAGTGAGGAGTACAAGTCCCAAAATGACACCAAGGAGGACCTGGAGCTTGAAGAGCAGGATGAGGCCGCTATGCTGAAGGAGTCATCAGATCTGCAGGTGAGTGGGCCTGCCCCATGCTGGCTGCAGGCTTGGTCCTGGGTGCACTTGCAAATACTGGGCTGGAAGGACGTACTTCAGTCCTTCCCTGGGCTACAGGAGAGGAGTCTGGGGTTCCTCAGACTGCTCTGGATTTCATAGAACCATTTGGTTGGAAATGACCTTTAAGATTGAGCCCAACCGTACCTGTCCACCACTAAACCCTGTCCCCAAGCACCTCGTCTGCCCAGCTGTTAAATCCCCCCAGGGCTGGGGACTCGACCCCTTCCCTGGGCAGCCCCTTCCAGCCCCTGACAGCCCTTTGGGGAAGGAATTGTTCCCCAGGCCCAACCTCACCCTGCCCTGGCACAACTTGAGGCCCTTGCCCCTTGTCCCATCGCCCCTTCCCTGGGAGCAGAGCCCGACCCCCCTGGCTCCCCCCTCCTCTCAGGCAGTTGTAGGGAGCGATGAGGGCTCCCCTCAGCCTCCTCTGCTCCAGGCTGAACCCCCCCAGCTCCCCCAGCCGCTCCCCAGCAGCCTGGGGCTCCAGACCCCTCCCCAGCTCCGCTGCCCTTCTCTGGACATGCTCCAGCCCCCCCAGGTCCTTTGGGGAGAGAGGGGTCCAACCCTGACCCCAGCATTCAAGGGGTGGCCTCCCCCATGCCCAGGCCAGGTGAGGTCACTCATGGGTCCTGTGCTGCCCCTTCAGGGAGCTGCATTCTGACCATGCCCCTCTCTCTGCAGGTGGAGGACGTACATCCTGCTGGGGTTGGGGATAGCCCAGAGCTGCTGGCTGCAAGCACGGAGCTGGGACCAGAGGATCCAGCAGGGTCCAGCAGTGGGGAAGATGCTCCAGCTGTTGACAGTAGTGATGGTGATGCCCAGAAGGCAGAAGCTGATGTGAGCAGTGGGGACAGCAGTGAGCAGAACGCCGACGCAGATTGCGATGACAGCAGCAGTTTGTCCCAGTATGGGGTAAGGACTCCTCTGCGCTGAGCCGTGATCCCACCCACCCTCCTTTCGTGTGGAGCAGGGGGGGTGTCACAAGCTCAGAGGTACTTCAGCCTGGGAGGATGTCCCCAGGCTCTGAGCCTTTGTGGCACAGCTCTCCATTCCCTTGGCTGCCAGGGGAGCTAGGGAAGGGTTGTAGGGGCTGTAGCTCTTCTCCCTGTGCAAGGACACAACCTCAGTCCCTGTATGGTGTTGAGGTGATGCTGGGCACAAGCAGTGCTCTGGGCAGCTTTACCTGAGTGACAGGATTGCCAAATGCCAGTTGAGCATCTTGCGCTGCTACCCAGAGAGGCCACCTCTGAACCAGAGCTGGTACCAGCAGGCCACCATGAGCCCTTCGTCACTCACTGGCCCAGGCATCCTCTGCTTTAAAATGGGGGGGACCTGTGGGAGAATCTTCATCTCCAGCAACTTTGCATGGGGTCCTTCACTGCTGTAGGCCCATCGGTTGGTGAAGCACTGGTGGACACCTCCCCATTCCCTTGAAGCTGGTTCCCTGCCTGGCTTGCAGGGAAATGGAGGATGTAGAGAGGTGCAGGGTGGGTTGGTTTGTACTCACAGCTCACCCCCTCCCAGTCTCAATGCTGGCTGGCCAGCGCTATGGGTAAAATCTCTTCTGTTTTCTAGGATAAGCAGGAACCCTGAGCCATAGACCTGGACCTCTGCTGTGGCTGCAAAGTGCCCAGTTCTCTGGGGCATCTGTGTTCTCGAGTAAGCTGTCCAGTTAAATGCTATGTTTGATATGGTTTTGAACTTTATAATAAAATTACCCTATTTTTTTCACGTGAATTAGGATGCAGCTGGCTTTCAGTACCTGGAGCTGGCAGATTCTGCCTGTGCACCAGATAGCATGGACATACTGCTGCTGGGAGCCCAGGGTGTGGGGCTGCCAGTAAGACTTTCCACAGGAGGGATTGGAGGGGAGATGTTCTCCATGGCTCCTGGGAGGGTGATCACTTTGGGAATGCTGAAACATGTGGATGGGAAGAAGAGGGGTGCAGGGAGCAGAGCTGCAGGGTTTTCATGTGGCAGCACCTGAGCATGGTCACACTGATGGTCCCCAGATGTCCCTGGGCTGGCTGCGGAGATGCAGGATGAGGACCTCAGCAGAATCTCCCTCCACATGCATGACATCTCCAGAAATACAGGTGGTAGCAAGTCTCTGGCCTTGGGATAAAACAACCAACTTCACAGGGAGCCCATGTTGGGTGCTTATAGGTCTTCAGTCTGCTTTTTGGCTTCTTTATACCCGGGTGTTTCTGCATAGAGCATTTTCCTTCCACACAGATCCTACAGAGGACCTTGGTTCAGGCTGTAGTTGAGCAAGGGGTGATTCGGGGTCTGGAAAGGCAGGTTGGGATCAGAAGGTGCCTGAATATAACCCAGAGCTCTGGAGTGACACGAGATCAGCCAATGCTTGATCTGTTGTTTGGAACAAGTCAGGGCATCTGAGGCTGCAAAGAGCAGTAAATCCTCCAAATGGGAGTCTAAAAATGGGAACAGCTCAGGGGGTTTGGCTCTCTTGCTTGGGGCCTGCCTGGAGGCTGTGTCTGATGGCACGACTGCCTTGAGCTGTAGCTCTGTGTGTATCGGCTCGGACTAGCAATGCTCCAACTGTTAAAAATAACCCTGGCATCCTGCAGCAGGGATGCTCTGCTGAATAAAGCTGAGCTCCCGGGCAGGTCTAACCTGGCTGGGCTGGGTCAGCCCTGCTCTGAGCACGGCAGCGGGCGGCCGCTTCTGCCTGCCAGCTTAGCAAGGGCTCTGCTTGACCCCTGCCACCGGCAAAGCCTCTGAAGAAGTAGAAATCCCTCCCAGCTCTGAAGGGAGGGAGGCGTTGAGATGCCCCGAGGTTTTGTTCTTGTCTCTCTCCTTTCATATGGGCTGCAAGAAGGAGTGGGAGTTAAAAATCCCAGGGCAGTCCAAAAGCAGGGTGGTAATGCGGGTAGAGATGTCCTTGCCCTCAGACCCTGCTGGGATCGGAGATGCTGATGTCTTTCAGATTAAAGATGGTTTCTTCTGTCAACAGCAGCCCTGGGGCACGTTGTGCTCTGTGCAGCTTTTCCTGCTGGGCTACCGTGATGGTGCAAAGGGCCGCTCTGGCCAGCGGTGAGCCATTTAAAGGAAAAAATGCTGGCACATCAAACTCCTGGCTGGGTCAGGATGCCTCTCCTCAAGCTGCAGCCCTTACACCCCTCCCTGGCACTCTAAAGCTGCCTTCCCCCATAGGGATCGGGCCAGAGACCCAGCACTGGCTCCTTGTACCTCTGCTTCGGTGGGGCATGCCTTGGACTGGGCAGAGCCATTTTTCTCCCAGGTTAGACCAGTTATTCGTGTACCATCACCATGCAGACCAGTCCTGAGTCACGAAGCTCAAGCTGTTATAGAGCTGCTCAGCACCCTTCCCTGTGGCAGTGTCTCTTTAAATGCAGGTATGGCCCTTACCTGCCGTTAGCTGCAGCTGCAATAGCACTGGTTTCATTCCTGCTGAATAATAGCAAGGGTTTTTTTTTCTTCAGGTTGATAAAGGAGCTGATATTGCAACTCCTGGATATTACACTGGGCTCTACATTAATTCAGTTGCTCCTCGTTTGTGTTTGATAGCTCTCCCATTCTCTGCAGCCAAGAGTTTTCAAAGCAGAGATTAATAAAGCATCCTTTAGTGGCATGGAGCTAGGTAAGGGCTTTTTCTGAAATGTGTGCAGGCTTTTCCTGCTCGCTCCTGGGCTTTAGTAGCACTGGATGTGGAGATAAAGAGGAGGCTTTGTTCCTTGTCTGGGTGCCAGGCTGCAGAGCTCTTCTGCTTTAAAAGCTAGCGAGGAAGCAAGGGGCACTGGATCTGGCTCCTGGAGCTCACCTGCCCGTGATGAGGGGCATGCCCAAAGCTTCCCAGAGCCTCAAGCCCTCATTTGGGAAGAAGAGACCTCCTCTGATGAGGATGGAGGAAGCAAATGGCTTGGTGGCCTGAGAACAAGCCGCAGAGCTGCTTTATCCCAAGGTCAGCACCTCGAATCCAGCCCCGGTAGGTCGGTGGTGCGTGGTTGTACTGCAGGGTGAAAAGGAGGGAGCTGACGGTGACGCCGCTGCCCGTGGGTGAAGGCTCGGCCCCGAGAGAGGCGCCCGATTGCCGGGGAGGTGCCTGTGCCACCCGTGGGTGCTGGTGGCCTGACGGGTGTCACCGCTGCCAGGGGTACCAGGTTCTGCAGGGGTGTGAAGGAGCTGCCCTAAATACCCCCTTGCGCGTGGGCTTTGTCTCGTTGTGGAAGGGTAAGGCTCGTGTGGAAGAAACACGCGTTGTGCCAGAAATGCACACTGGTGGCTAAAAGGCTGTTTGGGGACGGTCAGTGGTGGCAGCCAGGCTGTTCACCCAGATTCCATACCACGGAACCTGATGCTTTTTGAGGACTTGGCTCCTTTCTCCAGCTGGATGGAGCGGGGGGATTGAGAGCAGGGCATGGGAGGGATGAGAGAGTCTGTCCTGCCAAAATTTGGCAAGAATCTCCTAAGCACCTTGAGCATCTCTTCCCTTCCTCTCCATCGTCCCTGCTCTTCCCTGTCCTGGTCTGTGGCTTTTTTTTCCCCGTTTTTTGCCCTGGCACATGGGGAGGTGAAGCGCAGGGATGTGCCCTAGGCCACGCAGGGTGGCTGCAGCCCGGCTCGGTTTGGGGCTGGTCGAGGTGAGCAGCAGCCTGATGGAGCAAGTTATTGAACCCTGGTCAGATGGAGATGCTCAGGGCCCTTCTTGGCACCCTCTGCTCTAGGAAAAGGCCCATGGGGTGATGTGGGATGTGCCCGGCTGAGCTGTGCAAGCCCAGCTTTTCTGTGGATCCCCCCTCACCCTTCCCTGGGTGCCAGGAGCTGGACAGAAGGGGTGGCCATGGTGAGAAGCTGGGGCTGGAGCAGAAGGCTGTGTTGAGGAGCAGGTTCCCTCCCTGCACCCTTGCACACCCTGGAAATTTCCAGTTTCTGCTTTTTCAGGCTGCGTTTCCCTGCCTCCTCCTGCAGACCGGAGGGGTTGGGATGGTGGGAACCGTGCAGACTGTGGGCATTGGAGCTGAGGTCTGGACCTTCCCCAGCCCCTGGGGACCATTTAGTCTCAGTGGCTTTGTGGGGACGCCAGGGCCAGTCCCATCTCCTCGGTAAGGGCCACCAAAGAGCAAGCTGGGTGCTATGGGAGAGGAGGATGGGAAGGAGGAGGGGGAATGGGGAGAGGGAGAGAAATTGAGGGGTTAATGGGAATTAAGAGACATGCATGGCCCTTGAGGGACCCTGATGGAGTAAGTGAAGGTGATCCTGATGGCTGGGGTCCTTGGGGACACGTGGACCAAGCAGCCTCCAAAGGGGTTCCATGCTAGACCTACGATGAGGGAGTTGCGTCGGAAACAAATGGCTTAATTGAGGCAAAAATGATGGTAATTAGCATGAGCAAATCCAATTAGGAGCCACGGGCGGGTTACCTTGGGCCTGTCATTGGGAGCACAGGGGGCTGGGGTGCTGCAGGAGCAGCCCCGTGGCCGGGACGGGCAGGGAACGGGGGCGGTGGGCGCTCCCCTGGGGCTGGCGCTCGTTAGCATCCCCTCCTCCTCGGGCTGCTGGCTCTGTGCCCTGAACGGAGCCTAATTAGGATGGAGAAAAGGATTTGCCAGGCTGTGCTCAGCAGAGGGGCGAGCCGTCGGTAACAGGGCTGGCGGGCAGAGCGGCCATCGCTTCCCACGGAGCGGCTTCGTAACAAATGCTGTCGGCTCTTCCAAGCTGGGGGTCAAGAGGGTCCGAACCCCTGCTCCAACCTTGCTCCAGGGCTGGAAGGAGCATTTTGCTCTTTCCTACAAGGAGCAGAGAGGTAGTGTCCCTCTTTGTCCTTTCGGGGTGACCGCCGGGCTCCTCGTGTGCCTGGGGGCTGCGGGGGGTAGGGGGGGAGCACGTGCTTGGCCGCTGTGCCTCTGCCCCAGCTCGCTGGAAATAAGGAGGTTAAATGTGATTTTTAAAATTACAGGCGGCGTTCCTTTCCTATCACGTGCATGCAACTGCCAGGGCCTCAAAACATTCATTTCCAGCAAAATCATCTTTATGGGTCAGAATTTTTGTTACAAAATTCTTTTCTTCTATTTTGGGAAAACATGAAGCAGCAGGGTTTCTCTTCTTATCGGGCTTCCCTCTCCCGTTCAGTCTCCTGGTCCCCCCCCTGAACTGGTTATTCACACCCCTCCAGCCCTGAGGGGCAGGCACTGCACACACCTGAACCCCATCCCCTGCCTTTGCCAGCCCCCCCGGGCCCCGTGCCAGCCCCAGGACGGCTCATCCTCCCGGGGGAGCGGGACGCTGGGAGCAGGGGCAGGGCTGGGGTTCTCTGCTGGGGCAGCTGTGGGAGCAAAGCTGGCTGTCGGGGATGGCCGGGTGGGTGCTGGGCTTGGGGACATCGTCATCCTCAGCCTGAGGTGTTCCCCAAGCTGCTTCGGCTGCAGGAAATATCTTATGAGGAGCGGCTGGGGGGG
>JADKXX010010774.1:0-13304 GCA_017310255.1 Butorides virescens
TACCGGAGTTATTTTGGAGGCTGGACACTTCCCATCACCAGTTCAGGGAGCAGCTTCTCTTCTTGCTTTCTGGGGTACTTTTTTGGCATCAAGCACCAGCCCCTGGCTGGGGATATCCTTGTGGCAAAGCAACTCCCAGTTTAGGAAGTGTCCCGGGACTGGGGGAGCACCCACTGCAGCACGCGGTCGCGTTGGGGTTCAGCACCGCTGCCTTTCCCCTGCCTTGCTCAGCCTCGCGCCAACATCTGGCAACCTCTGGATATTCAGGCCTGGGTTGCTTGTTGTGGATAGGTCACAGAATCATTTGAGTTGGAAAAGCCCTTTAAGCTCCCCCAGCCCAACCCTTCCCCTCCCCCTGCCATCCCACCCCCAAACCCTGGCCCTCAGCACCGCCTCTGCCCGGCTGTTAAATCCCCTCAGGGGTGGGGACTCGACCCCTTCCCTGGGCAGCCCCTTCCAGCCCCTGACAGCCCTTTGGGGAAGGAATTGTTCCCCAGGCCCAACCTCACCCTGCCCTGGCACAACTTGAGGCCCTTGCCCCTCGTCCCATCGCCCCTTCCCTGGGAGCAGAGCCCGACCCCCCCCGGCTCCCCCCTCCTCTCAGGCAGTTGTGGAGGGGTTGGTGTCATCCATCACCGGACACGCGCTTGTCCTGGCTGCCAGGTTTTCTTTTTTTTTTCCCCATGAATTTGCCCTGAAGTTCTGGCTGGGTCACGGCTGTTGCTGGCCCGTGCCACCTTCATGCCAGGACACGGGCAGAGCCGGCCCCGGAGCAGGGACCGCTCGGTGCTGGGCTGGGCTCCGACAGCGCCGCTGGGGTCTGGCTCGGCTGTCTCCATCTCGGTGACTTTCTGCTTTCCCAAGACCTTTAAGAAACAGGTCTTTTTTTTTTTCCTCCGTTTCATTTTTTAACAGCCCTGTCCTGCCTCTCCATCCCTCTCCTTGGGGTCATTTCTTGCTGTGCCCCCCCCCCCCCCCCCCCCCCCCCAAGAAGCTGGGCGACGCCGTCTCCTTGCTCGGCTGCTGCTGGGGAGGGGTGGAGCTGAATTTTTCCACCTTCCCCCATGGTTTTCCAAATTTTCCCATTTACTTTTGCAGAAAGGTGCTCAGTGGGGGCACGGCGCTGAGAGCGAGCATTTCACTGAGGATTTCAAGGGAACAGCCCGTGACACCCCCTCCACCACAACGTGTCATGTTTATCGTTCATATTTCCATAACTAAAGGTCAGCATGGCCGGCTCGGAAGTCTGATGTTAATTACACTAATGAGCAAATGTCTGCAGCTCACTGCTCTGAGCTCCGCTCTCCGGGATGCCAGGGCGGCGCGAGGTGGCTTGGCTGGACCCTGGGCACCGTTGGGTGTCCTGTGGCAGTGTGGGGGTGTTGAGGGGCTCCTGGGGTCCCGGTCTCCTGTGGGTTTTGGGGAGCTGCAGGTATCTTGCGGGCTGGGATGAGCTGTAGATCCGCTGCTGTGCATGTCTGCGGGCTCTGGCTGGGAGAGTTGGTATGTGCATCCCAAGGGATGCTCCTGCCCTTGACTTGGGGCATCCTGGTCTGGTCCTCTGGGGGTGCAAGGGTCTCTGCTGATTTCACAGGACCCCTGGGTCCCGTTTGGCCTTTGGCTTTGCTGCCAAATTTCTTCTTCAAGAGGTTCCCATGCGCAGAACGTGCAGTGAGGCCTCCTCGATGGAGAGGCAGGTCCCGTGTGGTACCCGGGAAGAGCAGGCGCATCCCCCAGCCCCTCCGTCAAATGGCTCCAGGAAAGGGTTAAAAGCACTGGAGGGGGCTGCCCAGGGAAGGGGTCGAGTCCCCAGCCCTGGGGGGATTTAACAGCCGGGCAGAGACGGTGCTGAGGGCCAGGGTTTGGGGGTGGGATGGCAGGGGTAGGGGAAGGGTTGGGCTGGGGGAGCTTAAAGGGCTTTGCCAACCCAAACAATTCTATGAAAATACAAGTTTTAAGTCTATGTGCCTTAAAATACAAGGCACGGGGGCAAGTGGTACAAACACACAGAGAACCGGGGAGTTGTGCCGCTGCCGGAGGAAGTTTTAGGCCGTTTCACCCGTGTGCTGGTGGGTCCCGTTTCACTGGGATTAAAATGTACTTGCGGACAAAAAAACCCAAAGTAACCTGAAATGGGGGTTGCTAAGTGACGCAGGAGCTGCCAAAACCGAAATGCCAAGACCATCAGCTAAGGCCCTAATTGTTCTGAGGGCTGGGAGCGACGGGCTCACGTAACCCATGCGTGAGTTTGGTAAGCCAAGCCCAGGCGGTCTCTAAAGCGAGCTTAAATGCCGCGTTCACACTGCGTAGGCAGGTCCGGAGGCAAAGCCGCTCCGTGCTTTGCTGCCCGCAGGGAAGGGGTCAGTAAGCACGGGGAGGGGAGCAGATTTTGGTTTACTGCAGTTTGGTTTCAGCAGGTTTGCAATAAATATATGGGCACGTCCAGCTTGCTGGAATTGGTATTAAATTTTGTTTTATCCATCCCCAGGAGCCAGAGCCGGGCCTTAGGAGCGGGAAGCTGGGTTTTTCTGTCCCAGTTGTACTTAACTTTGGGTAGTGATGCCCCCGAGGGTCACCTGCGGTGCCTCCCCCACCCCTGCCAAAACACGCACGGAGGTGCTGGAGCGTGCAAGGTCCCGCTTCCCTCCCGGCTACCAGATCTCTTGGGTGTTAGAGGAAGCCCACCCGCTCCGCAGCCCCCAGCACCGTGTAGCTGAAGCAGATATTTGTGCATCGACACCATCCCGTGGGACCCGGGCAGGCTGGAGAGTTGGGCAGAGAGGAACCTGATGGAGTTCAACAAGGGCAAGTGTTGGGTGCTGCACCCCGGGGAGGTTGAACCCCATGCACCAGTACGGGCTGGGGGCTGACCTGCTGGGAAGCAGCTCTGCCCAGAGGGACCTGGGAGTCCTGGTGGGTGACAAGGTGGCCACAAGCCAGCAGGGTGCCCTGGTTGCCAAGAAGGCCAAGGGCACCCTGGGGTGCATGAAGAGGAGCGTGGCCAGCAGGGCGAGGGAGGTTCTCCTCCCCCTCTGCTCTGCCCTGGGGAGACCCCACCTGGAGCACTGGGGCCAGTTCTGGGCTCCCCAGTTCAAGAAAGATGAGGAGCTACTGGGGAGAGTCCAGAGGAGGGCAACAAGGATGATGGGGGGGCTGGAGCATCTCCCCTAGGAGGAAAGGCTGAGGGAGCTGGGCTTGTTCAGCCTGGGGAAGAGAAGGCTGAGAGGGGATCTCATCAACACCTACAAATATCTCAAGGGTGGGGGTCACCAGGACGGAGCCAGACTCTTCCCAGTGGTGCCCAGCACCAGGACAAGGGGCCATGGGCACAACCTGAAGCAGAAGAGGTTCCAGTTGAACAGGAGGAAGAACTTGTTGAGTGTGAGGGTGATGGAGCCCTGGCCCAGGCTGCCCAGGGGGGCTGTGGAGTCTCCTTCTCTGGAGATCTTCAACCCCCGCCTGGCTGCTGTCCTGTGCCCCCTGCTCTGGGTGAGCCTGCTTGGGCAGGGGGGTGGCACTGGGGGATCTCTGGAGGTCCCTGCCAACCCTGGCCATTCTGTGACACCGCGGAGGCTGTGATCCCTCGAAGCACGTGCACTGGATTGCCTCTCTGGACAACATCCTTGCTGAATTGCACCACACCGTAGTTGCTGGTGGTGCCACAAACGTCCCCCCGTGGGCACTGAGGGGGGGCTGAGGTGGTTCTGGGCTTGGCTGGGGTTACTCTCACCTTTATTTTATGAGTTGGGTCTGAGTGGCTTCCACACACGTGCATCCATCAGCTGCCCGTGCTGCAGGGTCCCGCTCAGGGACGTTCCCCAGGTGAGGAGATGCGATGGTGCCTGGGATCTCTGCTGGGCTTTCCCCATCCTGCTGCCAGCCCTGGAGCACTCCCAGTCCCTGTTGTCCCAGCCCTGCCAGGCTGCTGTGGTCTTGGGCCAGCCCAGCGTGGTTGGTGCATCCCCGGGCTTCCCCAGCAAACCCCGGCACGTCCGTGGGTGGAGGTCTCCTTGCTGTGGTTGCTAATGGGGGGGGATTTTTAGCACAGCTCCTTCGTTGTTGGCGTGCATCCCCGCCAGGACCCTGTGCAAGGCGTGACTTGGATTTTGGGCATGTGCATCCCTGCAAAACGAGAGCCGGGGGGAGGATGGGGTGAAGGGCTGGGCAGGGGAGCGGAGTCCCCCGTCCAGCACCTGCACGCCTGAGCCCATGGGTTTTAGGGGAATCCCTCTGCCTTTTGCTTTGGGGTAGTGATGCTTTTTTGAAGGAATCTTAGCTTTTCTGGAGTGCTGCACGCTGTCAGTTCTCCAGGGACCCCAAAAGTGAGGTTTTTGCCCCCCCACAAGCAGCACCCGGATGGCACCGGGGCTTGCAGGAGCATGCAGGGAGGCTGCAGGGGACCCCCACCCTCCTGGGGTTGGCTCTCTGCTCCCCGGTGCCACCGGGGATGTCCCCCCCCAAGCACTAAGGGGGTGCAAGCTGTGTGCCACCGGGTCCCGCTGCCGAGCCAGCTCCTCATTTTTCCACCATTCTCCAGCAAATCTCTGCGAGGGCAAGCTCCTTTGGCGCAGGCTCTCCAAGCCTCTCTCAGCAGGAGTGAACCTCCCCGGCTGCTGCTCTGGCCCTTGGCAGCCCTGGGGGAGCTGGGCTGGGCAGGAGCAGGGGGCAGAGGCGAGTTGGGGTCCACGCTGGGGTCTCGAGCGGAGGTCGGAGCCGTTGCTGAGCTGTACCAGCAGCATCTCGACGAGGGTGTAGCTGAACGGGACCTGAGCCTGGGACCATTTGTGGTCTGTTAACCAAGAGGACCTGGATTTCCCCCCAAAAAGGAGCTATTTAAATTCCCTCTTTTTTTTTTTTTTTTTTATTTGTTATAGGCAGATTAAACTTGGTCTACAGAACTCAAAATGCTTTAGCAAAAGAGTGGCACATGATTTGTTTGCAGGTTGGTGTCCTGCATCCCCTGCACCGGCCGTCGGGGCTGGGAGCACGTCCCTCGACCCCGCAAAGTACCCACAGGATGGGGGGGGGGGGGGGCCGGACAGCAGCACTTCTGCTTCCAAGTTTGGGTCCAATCTCCCCAAACGAGAGGATTCCTGGAGAGCTGGCCATGGGCACCCTCTCTGTGGGTGCCATCTCCTCCTGAAAGCCCCACACGTGATTGCTGGGGAGCGTGGCTGCGTCTCCCCTCGCTCCACCCCGGAGCTGGTTGTACTGGTGCTGGGCTCGGACGCTCCCCTGTTTGTAAGGGATCCTTCAGGGCACAAAATGCTCTATGATTTTGTGCATATATATATATATATATATATATAACGAGGCAGGCTGGAATGCTCAGGTCAGACGTCGGGCTGGAGCAAGGCTAAAGGATGCTTCCCCTCGCTGGGAGGTGCCTGTGTGCCATGTCCTTGGGCTTTCGGGGGCATTTATTTGGGATTTCTGTGCTGGACACTGTGGAATGGTGGTTTACAGTTGTTTCCTTATGTTGTTTTGTCCAGAGGAACCGAGGCTGGCAGTGCCGGACACTTTGCCATGTAAATATTCCCGGATGCCACAGCAGACCCAGATGTCGGTGCGACCCCGGACCTGCAGAACGGTGAGCGCTCCCCGGGGCTCAAGTGGGGCGAGGGGGGGGTCACATCATCACTTGTACTGGGGGGGGTTGAATGCTTGAAATCCACCTCGTTTTTAGCTCGTGGCCATCCCTGCTTGGTGGCATTAGCTCCCTCCTCATCCTCCTTTTGCAGCGTGGAGTGCTCAGTCGTGGCAAGCAGGAGCTTTATCCCACGTAATGGCTGAGCTCTCCTGCCCACCACCCCAAAAACCGAGCAAGAAATCACTGGGGTGGGGGTGCGATGCGAAGTTCGGGGCAGACCCCAGCCTTGCTCACACGGGGGGCCCGTGCGCAACAGCGGTTTGAAGAGCGGTGATTTGGGGTTCGGATGGGGATTTGGGAGCCCACCAGCTCCATCCTGGGAGAGGGGCTCTGGAGGCTTTGCCCTTGCTCTGCTGTCGAGATGCCGGACAGGGAATTAAGTGATACAGCCCTGCCGTCCCCTTCCCCTCCTGCCATGGAGACTTCTGACTTTGGGGAGCCTTTTTGGGGCTGCGCATGGGAAAGGAGCCGTTCCCCGGGTCCCACAGCCACAGCTGATGGCCCGAAGCTGTAGCTCTGGGGACCGACGCCAGCGTGTCTCGCTCCAAATGTCACCGCTCGCCGCGATCTCCAGCCTGGAGGAGATGTGGGGGCGGCGCAGCTGGACCCCCCCCCCCCGCGGCCCGGCCAGCCCCCTCCGAAAGCTGAGTGGTGAGGCTGGGGGGGTTCTGCTCTCCGCAGGGCTCAGGCAGGGCTGGGATGAGTCCCCCGTCCCCCTCCCCTTTCGGGGGCTTATTAAAGTCTGGGCTTTGGTCTCAGCCCCACCTGGCAGGACAAGGTATAGATTGCAATGTCAAGCGGTATTTCACCCTCTGATGGCGTTTTGCTTTTGTTGCTGGTTGCTCCCACGATCGTAATTGGGATGGCAATAAAATTTCCAATGCAGCAGCTGTAGCCAGGTCTTAAGAAATGTATTCAGCCCCGGATTGGTGCTGAGCGGAGCTGGAAGGCGGAGGGAAGGCTGCTCTCTGCATTCCCCTCGCCTGGGATTCCCGCTCCGAGCGGGGTTTCCAGCAGCTCGGGGGCTCCATAGCTGCACCTCTCGCCCCTCTGCGCCCGCAGGGGTTTGCTGGCAGAGCGACGAGCTGCTTTTCCTGCAGAAAGCCAAGCAGTCCTGCTGGGACCGGGTTGTTTTCCACCCATGGCTGCCTCTCCCGCCCTGTCCTCGGAGCAGACATCTGGCTGTCAGTCTGGCCCGTCAGTCTGTTCATCCTGCCCACGAGCCCAGCCGTCCGGTGAAATTAAAGCCTCCTGAATGATGCGTGGCCCTCCCAAATCATGCGTCTCCCTCCCGAGGTGCAGTGCCCATGGGCTGGCAGCAGCCTGCCCCGCGGCTCCAGGCTCCCTCTCCAGAGGGAAACCGGGCTCGCCGGCATGCCGGGGACCCCTGCACCTCCTGCTGTGGGTGAGGGCACCCCTGTAGTGCCGAGCCCTCAGGAACAAGGTTCCTTCTGAGGGTCAAGCCTGGAAACGGCTGTCGTTTTATCCGTGAGCCCCAGAGAGGTGGCCGGGGCTGCCTTGACTTCATTTTGTGCAGCGCCTAGCACCGCGCTGGGTTGCCACCGCAGTTGAGGAAAGGGATCAAGCGTGAGCTTTGCCGTCCAAGGTCCAGCTCTAGAGGCACCGATCGCGCTGCGAGTTATGTGCCACCACCCCGGCCCCCCCCCCCCCCGAGGGGCTCAGGCCAGCATCACCAAGATGCTGAGCTTAACGAACGACCTAATCTAACAAGGGCTGGCGCGGTGGACCAGGTGGACAAATGAGGTCATTTTATGGGGCCAAGCCTGCGGGGAGGCAGCTGGCACGCAGGCTGCCGCGAAGTCCTCGGCCGGCGACGCCGGGAGGGCTGTGCCGGGCGCTGCCGGCCAAAACGGAGCTGGGGCCGAGGGGGGGGGCTGCGCCCTGTGCCAGCCCGAGCGCTCCGCACGCCCCCGAGCAGCGTCATCCATCAGCTTTCTGAAAGGTGGCTAATTACAGCGTATGCTTTTCTGTTATGATTATTAATCATCCTGCTCCTGCGCTTCATTTCTTACGGAGCTGCCTGGGTTAGAGGAGCGGGGGCGCCCGGGTCCCTTCATGTGACGAGGTGGCACGTTCTCCCCGCTGCTTGCGACCCCCTTTGGGTGATGCGTCTGCAGGACATGGGTGCTCCCAGCATGGGGAGGGGGGGGACACACAGCGTGGGGTGTCCCCACCACCCCAGCGCAGCCCGTGCTCTGCCTGGGTGCGTCCTGCTTGGCCGGGCTCCCGCGCGCTCCCGCCGTCCCCTTCCCCGTGGCTCCAGCCGAGCGTGGCACGCTGGCTTTGGCACCCTCCTCCCGCCAAGGTTTTCCTACCGGGGGGGTGTTGCTGCCAGGCTGCGTTTCGGCAGCCCTGGTGCAGAAGGTAAGTGGGGAGCTCGTAAAGCGGCCGCGCGCCCCGGGAGGCAGGAGGCGGGGGGGGGGGGGGGGAAGCAGCTGCAGGAGAAGGAGCAAATTCCCCTCTCTCATTTCGTGATCTTTATTTGTGTCTCCGTGGGGGCAGGAGCCATTGCCAGGAGCGGAGCCCTCTTTTCCGAGATGTTCTGCTGGTAGCCGGGATGTGTGCGTGCCTGGCTGTCACGTCAGCCCCAGCCAGGGCCGTTACGGGCTTGCATTTTGTAAATCTCTCGGCAACGGTGTTGGCGTGGGCTTTAACACTGCGAGATGCCAGGAGGATGTCGCCCAGGGGCTCAGGTTCCCCGTCCCCGCTCCTGGTGCTTGGCCGGGAAGGAACCTGAGCAGAGGCAAACCTTGGGTTCTGGGTTGGCTCAGCTACGGCAGCTTTGGTTTGGGTGGGGAGCTTTGCAAAGCCTGGAGCCCCTGGGCTGTATCCTGCCCTTTGGTGGGAGAGGAAAGGAGGTTTTAACAGGGGGGGGTCTCCTAGACCCAGGCTGCCTCGGAGCTCGTTGCTGGGTCCTCTCCCAGCTGGGTGGGTGCTCAGGGACAGGGATGCCACGGGGGTCTGGTGACAGACAGTGATGGCCAAACATGGGGGGGAAGTCCTGGGGACATGGGCTGTCAGCCCGCATTTGCCTTTCAGACCCTCAGCGTCCTGCCCGTGATGTTAACAGGCTTTTCTGCAAATGAGAAGTTCTCACTGTGCAGCAGAAACTCAAAAATCCTCAAAAAATACCCCCCGGTGCCTGAATGGGGACCAGTGCCTAAAGCCAAGCTCAGCTGAAGAGTTTCTGGCGGGTGCTGGTGGAACAGCTTGCTTGGAACAAAGTGTTTTGGGATACAGTTGAAGACAGGGGGTCAAGCCCAACCTTAGTTCCCATGTGGTCCAGCAGGTACTGAAGTTGTTGAGACCCCGGTCAGGTTTGCTCTCGGCCAACTTTTCTGAATTTTGAAATTCAGATCTGGCTGGAGGAAAAAGGTGGTTCGGTCCAACTGCTTGGGTTGAAATAAGATTACGGCACCCACTTGCCCTGCTCCTCGTTTTAGAGGAGTTATTCACCTTGGTAGAGAAATAAAGATGCTCCTGGAATATTAAACACATCCCCAAAGCCCCTGTTGCTGATGAGTGGCTTCTGCGCCTCGTTCCCCAGTACATGCAGTGACCTTTTAGAAATGTTGTACGTTGTGGTCGTATCTAAATGTCTTCTCTCCTGGGAGCAGCTTGTGGAGATAGAGATTCAGACATGATGTCTATCAAGAAGAAAAGCAGATTGTGGCCAATCTGTGGCTGCCTGCGCAGTATTGCCTGGGCCACGTGCTCGAGAATCATAAGGTTGTCTCTAAAAATAAGCGGTGGCTTCTTTCGAGTTGTCTCCTTGGCATCTTCGCTCATTAGGGAATCCTTGTTTCTGGGTTTTCGCAGCATTTGCGAGGGCTGGGAGTTTCCACGTGGGAGGAAAGTGGAGAGTCCTGTGGTCGCGGCTGGCGAGGACTCAGGATGGGATCGTGGGGTGGGAAGACGGCTCCGTGAAGACGTCAGTCACGGCGTTTGCTGGGTGGAAAGGGCAAATCCTGCCTCCGCTGAGAGCTCACCCAGTCTTTGCTGCTCCAGCATCGTCTCGGCTGGCCCCAAGACCCAGGGCTGTTGAGCAGGAGGAGACGCGTGAGATGCAGCAGCTGCCAGTCACCAAAATAACTCCTTCTATAGAAGGTTTCCATGTTCGCCGAGCAGTCCCTTTAAATCACACTTTGGGATGTTTTCTGCGGTGGCCTGGCAGGAGCCTGTCCCCTTGCACAGACATCCCTCCTTTCGTGCTTTCTTCTCCCATTTCTGCGAGTCGCCAGGAGAATCTGCTCCTGTTTGAGCAGGTTCAGGAGGGACACAGGGGTGACTGGGGGGAGCACAGGGGTGACTGGGGGGAGCACAGGGGTGACTGGGGGGAGCACAGCGGCCGCGGGTCCCAGCCCTGCTGCTGGGCTCTGCTGTTGGGTGCAGTCACTCGGCCGCCCACTGCCCTGGGGACCCCTGGCCACCAGGTCCTGCAGGCACAAGCCACCACGATGTGTGTGGGGGGGGTCCCACACCATACAGAGCCTGCCGGGTGCCCTCCCGCCGCCGGGGTCGCCCACCCAGCCGCTTGCTTCTCCCCTCCGCTCCCCCAGCCCTGCCCCGGCCCGGCTTTGCTGGGAAATGAACTGACCCAGAAAACCGCGCTCTGGCTGCGCTCAGAATGGCAGAGCCGGGAGAATTTGTTTCCCAGCCAGACTCTGATGGGATTAGGAATAACTCTCGGCTAGATAATTCTCCATTAGGGCCGGCGATTGATTTTCTTCCTTCACACCCCCAGCTCTCTCCTCCTCTCCCTGTTCCAGCCGGGTTATTCTCATGCTTGCTTTGCTAATTGCTTGATCCTCATCAGAGCCTCATCAGAGCACGGGGACACCACTGGCCTCCTCTGACCCCCCCGAGTTTTCTGCCCCTTAGTTTATGCCTTAGCTCTGATTTAATCTCCTCCACTCCCCAGCATAAGCTGGGTTGCTCCTGCTGCCCTAAGCAGAGGGAGAAACCTTCTCCTTTCACCCCTTCAGCTCCTCCCCGTCACCTCTGTCCTCCCAGTGTCCCCCCAGTCTTTACTGGGGCTTCTCCAAGCTCAGTGTGGCCACAAACCCACTGGTTTTGCAGACTCGAGACAGGGGATAAAATAAAGCCATGGGAGCCACATTATTTTTGGGTGCTGGCATGAGAAACCCCAGCGACGCTGAGCGGCACAGGTCACCTTCAGTCCTCATTTCAGTGCCCCCAGAAAACGTCCCCGGTAACTGTGCTCTGCCGCGAGCAAAGCCACCCACAGCAGTGGCTGGGAAAACAGAGTTCAAATCCCTGACTTCACGTTTGGGCATGGAAGTTTGCTCTGCCAGCTCTGAAAAATGCCTGAAAGTCCCCCGGAGACCCACGTCAGCCCATGGGTGCTGCAGGTCGTAGAATCATCGAATCGTTGAGGTTGGCAAAGCTCTTTAAGCTCCCCCAGCCCAACCCTTCCCCTACCCCTGCCATCCCACCCCCAAACCCTGGCCCTCAGCACCGCCTCTGCCCGGCTGTTAAATCCCCCCAGGGCTGGGGACTCGACCCCTTCCCTGGGCAGCCCCTTCCAGCCCCTGACAGCCCTTTGGGGAAGGAATTGTTCCCCATGCCCAAAAGCAAGAGCTGAGCACCGAGCAGACTTCCCAGGGACCCTGTTTTTCCCCCTTTGCAGCCCAAAAACCTTATGGGAGGGTCTTCGTTTCGGCTAGTTGTTGCACGGCATAATTGAGCGTTTGGGGTTTTCCGGCAGGGAGGAAGGAGCCGACGTCTGGACGGGCTTTGGCACAGGACTGGGGAGCTGGGCTCATTTTCTGGTCATGAAGAGCTCTGTCCCGCAGCGGCTCTGGCTCTGGGCTTCCCCTGAGAGCTGGGCCAAGGCTCCCAGCCCGGGGGTAGAGCTTGGGGCCAGGGCTCAGCCTGGCACCCGCCTGTGGGAGTTGTTGGCGTCTGAATTCAGGGTGCCCATAGAATCGTAGAATCATAGAATCACTTTGGTTGGAAAAGCCCTTTAAGATCATCGAGTCCAACCTTTAACCTAACCCTGCCATCCCACCACTAATCCCTGTCCCTAAGCACCTCATCCATCCTTCTTTTAAATCCCTCCAGGGATGGGGACTCGACCACCTCCCTAGGAATACCATCCTCCGCTCCAAGCCCTTGCCAGCAGCTCCGGGTGGTTCAAGTCCCAGACGAGCTATCGAGCCTGCTTGGTGCAGCCGTATTCCCATTCCTGGTAATCAAGATCTCGTTTAGTTGCTACCCCGGGACTGGGGAGCACACAGCTCGCGCTGACAGAGAGTCCGGCACCCTCCCCTGAGCAGCCCTGGCGAGCTGTAAATGCCAGGGAAAACACCGCTCCGCTTTGGCAGGGGATGCTCGGCCCCTTCGTCCACCTCCCAAATCCAGCCCAAGCCCCAGCGTGGGGGCTGAGCGGGGCGCTGGTGCCTGCGAGGGTGCTGGCACAGCCCCCGGCGAGCGCCGAGGTGCCGCCGGCTGCGTGGCGGAGCCACGCTTGGCGCTGCCTGGAGCCTGGCGCGGAGCTTGGCGCAGGCTGGGGGCACGGCTGGGGGTGTTTCCAGCAGCGTTTGGCTGCCGGCGGGGTTTGGAGGAGCCCTCTCCTGCCTCGTGCCAAGTTTGGGACATATTAGCACGAGTCGCTGGCATTGCCTCCTCCCTGTCGCCTGTGCGTCGGGGTGCTGATATTACACCCCCTCTCCTCCATGGGTGATTTAAGGATGAGCTTTTCCAAAATACCTGGGGGTCCCAGCATCGCTTTCGGCCCCGTTTGCTCCCTCCCTACCTGGGGGTCTCCACTCTGCCCTGGAAAAGTGGAGCAGCGTCGCTTATCCCAAGCACGTAACCTCCCCCCGGTGCTTCTGGCCTCCCCAGCCAGCGGTGGGGTTCCTGAAGGAGAAGGTCTCAGCAAGGACCATTTTGCATCCTGCAAGTCAATGGAAGAACAAAACAAGGCGTTGCTTTGACGGAAGTATTTGTACTTGGGCGATGTCAAAAGAGGGGAACGCAGAAACGGCAGCCTTGGCTTATTTTCTGGCCTTTATTCAGAAAAAGGGAGAAACGGCGGCCAAGGAGCGATTGCTCTTGGCGGAGCTGACTGCGCCGAGCGCGCGCCACTGGAGCTGGAGCCATTCGAAGGGGCTGGAAGGGACCTTGCCACCTCCTTTTCTCGAAGAGGTGGTGGTGTGAGGGAGCAAAACCCCCCCTGCAAGCCGGGTCGGCCGGCGGCTGAGCATCGGAGGGCGCCACCGGTTCCTCCGTGCCTGCCGGGAGGCACCGTGCTGCTCCTGGCTGGGACAAATCGGGCTCGGTGGTGGCCACGCATCCTGGTGGGGAGGGAGGGAAGGAGTGGGCTGCTCCCAAAAGTGGCCAAAGGTGGGCTGCTCCGCTCCCCCCCCCCCCCCCCCCCCCCCCCCCTGCCGCAGCTCTTCAGCCTCGGGCTTTCCTGGCTCCGTTCCCCAGCCCTGCACGCAGCAGGCGTGTTATTTTTAAAAAGAAATTAAATGTGAAGAAGAGCCTCTATCTAGGCCTTCACGCAGAGTCTTAATTGGCCTCGCTCCCCAGGGACCAGGCGAGCCCCGGAGAGCGCCGCATTATCGGAGTAATGAGCTATTAATAAACCGTGCGGCTCGGCTCGGCT
>JADKXX010010776.1:0-10253 GCA_017310255.1 Butorides virescens
GCACCCCATCCCACTGCCCCCATCCTGCTCTCGCACCCATGGGCATCAGGTGGGTGCTCCTCAGCCCCTTGCTGAGCCCCAGCAGGGAGAGGGACAAAGGAGGCGGCGGGCTCAGCACCCAGCCCTCCTCCCCTGGGTGCTCCCTGGGCTGCAGCCGGTCACGGCCAGGATCCGGCCCCTGACCAGGGGGTGGGGGGTGCTGCCCATCTCTCCCCATCCATCCCTGGCCATGGGTTCGGCTCCTTCGCATGCCCGGTGCCCCCTCGCTCCCCGAGCCGTGCATGCCATGTCCTACCATGGGTCCTACCGGCGTCGCCCGCACGCCCTTGTTCAGTGTCTGGGTTTTTTTTTTTTTTTTACGGGGGGGGGGGGGGGGGGGGGTCAGGCACGGACCCTTGCAGCCGGGAGCGAAGGTGGGTTTGGGCAGTGCAGCCCTGGCACAGTTTTGTATGTGATGAGCATGTGAAATGTATTTGATTTGCGGGGGAAAAGAAACAAAAAAAAAAAGAAAAAAGGGACTTCTGTGGCTCGTTTGGTTTTGTTGCCCCTTTACTTCTCTGTGTGGCTCAGAAAAGAAAAGCCAAAGTCAACAGAGAAAGCCTGAGCAGGGCCGAGTGGAGCCAGCACCCAAAAAGGGCGGTCGGAGCCGCTTGCACCATGTGCAGGATTCGTGCCTCGGGGCTCTCCAGACCTGCTCCAGCCCGGTGCCAGCCTGAAGGCGTCCCAGGCTTCGGGCAGATGTTAAACCCCCAGAGCTCAGTTTAGGATGATCGTCCATCCCAGATAACCAGTAGGAAAAACCCAGACTGGGAGAACAGGGAAGGCTGGAGGTTGGGTGAAGCTGGAAGAGCAGCACCCCGGGGTGTCCCTCGCCGCAGGCAAGGACCCTTTAGAGGCCAAAGAGCGGGGTCCAGCCAGTGGTTTAATGAGGTTTGACCAACCTCGGTTAGAAATTAGATTCATCCACGTGTGCCAAACGAACTGGAAGCAAATCTCCCAGGTTTAAAACAGCGATGGCTGGAAACTGGGCAACGGCACCCGGCCGGGGGCTTGCAGCCCATCACCACCCTGCAAGCCCCTTAATAAACGGCGCTAAACCAACACTCAGAGGGTACAAAAGTCTGTCTTAATAACTAATAAATGATTAATGCGCATGTGTTAACAAACTGCCACTGCTATTAATCTATTATTAATTATTAATAGAGTGTTTATAAGTATGCCCGTAAGCTGAAGGGTGCAAAGGCAGCACCTCACCTCCTGCTTGCGGGAAAATTGGGGGGTACAAAGAGGTGTTAACAGGGGTCACATACACACGGGGGGGTGTGCACATGGATGTACACACACAGCCAAACCTCTCCCATGAGCCTGGAAATCCAGGCGCTGGGGGTCTGCGCTGCAGCTGGGGAAACTGAGGCACAGAGGGGCACTGCAGTAGGGCCAAGGGGCAGGAGCCAGTGGTGCTGGGGTGGGGTGTCCCCTCTTGAAGTGACCCTCTCGGTCCTTGTCCATCAGCCCCAGGGGACACCCTACCCCATGCGAGGCCATCCCTGCCCTTGGTTGAGCTGCCATCGCCCACAAGACGCTCGGCCACCCCGGTGTCCCCTTGCCCAGCTGGCTGGGGACCATCTGCCCCTGTGTCCCCAGCAAAGGGGCTGCTTCACCTCCCCAAAACCCCCATTTTCCTCCTTCCAGGCTCAGCAGCTGGCCTGCCCCCATGCCAGCCCCCAGTCCCAACCTTCCCAGTACGGGGACTGGGAACCTGCAGGGTGGTGGAAGCAAAGCAATGCCTCCATCTGCTGGAGAAAAGGGCCCTGGGCCAGTTCCTGGACTCTGCGCCCCAAATTTCCACACCCCGCTGCTCCCCAGGGACCTGGGGAGGTTCCCAGCACCTGAAGGACGGTGGCCCCAGTTGCAAAATAACCTGGGTGCTGCCGGTGCCCAGGGGGCTCCTGCAGCCCCCACGGCTGAGGCAAGAGCTCTCATGGGCATGGAAGGGGAAATTGGGGTTTTTCCTCTCATTTCCTGCATGAAAAGCATATTGCATGGCAGAGGAGCACCCAGGAGGTTAAGGGTTGGGGTTACAGTTTGGCCTGGGTGCACCGTGGCCCTGGGGACACCCGTGGGAGCCAGAGCTGAGCCCACCCGCTCCTTCGGCAGCTTTTGGGGGATGAGAGGTGCTCGGACCGACGATGCTGAGAACCCAGCTCAGGTGGTTTCGGTGCCGCTGTGCCCAGCCCGTGTGCCACGGTACTGCCCCATCCTGAGCCAAGAGTCCCCGCAGCAGTGACATATTGAGAATAAAGACCAAAAAACCCACCAAAAAATAAAGACAATTAGAAAAATACAATTTTCCAGTGGGTGCACTTAAAGATCCTATCTCCCGCTGGGAAGAGAAACCAATTTCCTTACAAATTAAAAAGACTTCGGCTAAGTAAAACTTCCCTGCGGTCCCCAAATCCCACCCCTGCGTGGGACAGGGGGTGGCAAAGGGCTCAGCACCCCCTGGACCAGAGACTGCAATTGCATCCGTGTCCTGCGGCTGCTTGATCCCCCCGGGACAGGCAGAGGAACCCACCGATGGATTTGGGGGTGCCCCGGCACTTGGACAAGCAAAATCAGTGTTTGCTTACCCATCCTGCAGGGTTTGGCAATATAAAACCAGAGTCTTTTTGAAGGGCTGGGGTTGGGTTTAAACCTTAATGCAATAAAAGGCGTCAGGAAATGGGCAGCTAATCCTTCTGCAAAAGGCAATTCCCGCCTGTCCCGCTCGTGCCACCTCTCTCCAGCTTGGTAGGGTCACGCTCATTGCATTAATCCTGAAATTTTATTCCCAATGGTCTCTGGTTTATCTTGAAGGTACCATTAATCATGAGGGAAAAATATTGATGCTTCTAATGGATTTACTGTCGCTTAAAACAGTTTGTTGTACAGTCATTAACATAAATCGCTTCCAGGAGCGAGGGAATGACCCTGGTGCTGAACGACAGCAATAAGCCCAGGATCCCACTGAATCAGAAATGCTCCATTTAGATTCTTTATTTATTTTAAGAGCATTTTAGCCCTAGCTGAGGTGTCGAGGGAGCAACACAAAGCCAAGCCTTGCTGCTGGGCAGGGATGGGCTGCAGCCCCGGCAGCAAAGCGGGCAGCGGCGTGGGAAAGGACCACGCCATCTCCCAAAGTCTTGCACATCCTCGCCGAGCTGGTGCCGGCTTCAGACATGACTCAGCCCCCAAGCCACATCTTTATCAGCTCTAACATACGGCCCCGGCACCGCAAAAACGGCCCTCGGCAAGCGCCGCGGGCAAACGGACACGAAGCTACCGGCTGGCTTGGTGTTGGCTGGGAAACGGGGATTGCAAAATTCGCAGCGAGGAAACGTTTGGCCGAGGTGGGTGGTCTCCCCGCAGGCTGTGGCTCCAGGGTCATGAGCACCCGCTGAGCCCCAAACCGGCCCCCAAAACCCTTGGAGAGGCGCCACGGGTGCCCACCCCGCCGCTGGAGACGCGTGGTCCAGCTGGAACGGTGGAAATGTGGTGGATGTTTCCACTTGCCGGGTGCAAGCCCACGTCCCCCAAAACCTGCTCATCCCCGGCCTCGGTGCTCCCGGGAGAAATCCCTGAAGGTGCCCTCCTGCAGCTCTCGGCAGAGGGGCTCACCCACCCACCCACCCACCCAGGCCATTAGTGAGTTGCTAATTAGTTCCAAGACTGAATAGAAGGGAGGAGATATTAAAATATTTCGGGGGTTAGAGTATTAAAAGAGCAACTTCAGCCTAGAGGGGACAGGCACCGGTGGGGGGGGACGATATTATTGTTTCCCCAGCAACTGAGTCACGTTGCTTCGTGCTCTCTCAGCGCCTGCAAAGGGGGGGGGGGAAAAAAAGAAAGGGGGGGGAAAAAAAAAAAAAAAAAAAAAAAAAAGTGTTTGCTAACAACTGGGCTCCTCTTGTGCAATGGCTGCAGGAAACCCCTGCAAAAAACATTGAAGAAAAAAAAAAAAATATTCCACCTCACTCATCTAAAGTAACACAACCTGGAGAGCAGGGGGTGAATTGTGTGGTTTGGGACGTTTTACCGCGGAAATTCCTCCCCCCCCCCCACCTTCAGCACAGCTCGCACCCAGAAAGCAGCCTGCGAGGAGGAGTGCGAAGCCTCCCCGAGCGGCTTTGGGGGGGGGGGACACACAAACCCATTGCAACCGGTTGCCACGAAGGTGATGCAATTACTGCAGCTGCAGCGGGAGCCTCCCCGGGCAGCGTGCGGCCCCCGGAGCGGCGCTGGGGGCTGCCGGGGGAGCGAGGCCAAGCCTCCGGCTTCCTTTTGACTCGTAAGAAGAAGGTTTTGAAATAACATCCTCCCGTGAGCGGGGTTGCAAGAGAGTTGGGCAAGGCGGTGCCATGGCCGGTGCTGGGAGAGCCTGGGATGGGGAGCGGGAGCCGCCGTCCAGCCGGGAGATGGAGTTGGAGCCCCCCAGGCCCCCACCGCTGCCAGGGAAAACTCAGAGGTAACAAACTGCTCTGCCAAGGGGGGGGGGGGGCCCAAAAAAGGAGCTTCCCAGCAACCCCCCGGCACGGCTGCTTCAGCCCGATGCTCCGCACCGTGGCAAGAGGCAGGGCGACCATCCACGGTTCCCGGGGTGAGGGGGGGGTAACGGGGGCTGAGCTGGGCCAAAGAGGGGCAAAGCCTGAAGTTGCAGAGCGAGTGAGGTCCTCAGCAGAAACCGGAGTTTTTACAAAGAAAGCCACGGCGGTTTCGGTACCGCTGGCGGCGGCAGGCTCAGAGCTGCAGGTTTGCACGGAGCCTGGGCAGGACAGGGAAACGAAAACCCAGCCAGGGCTGCGGACGGCTCCTTCCCGCTGCACTCCTCCTTCCAGGCTCTCTGCTTTTCCCTCCCTACGCACAGACCCCCCCCCTGGTCTTGTGCCCCCCCCCCCCCCCAGACCCAGGCTGGGAGTGTTGAAGGCTTCTCCTGCTCTCACCCCACACCTCTCCCACCACGGCGGCCTCCTTGCAGCCACCCAGCAGGGACCGCAGGGCAGATGTGAGCCGGTGTGTGCACACACACACCCCCACACACCCCCCCTGTACCCATAGGGGTGTGAACCAGTGCATGTGAAGCCCCCAAGGCAGCCCCCACCCCTTGGGAGCACTCCCCAGTGCAGGAGCTGGAGCCACAGGGCCACCAAACTCCCTGTGTTTTGCCCCAAAACCACACCGCCAGGGCTCCCCAGGCCACCGCTTCCCCTTTCTTATTTTTCCCTTGAAGCGGCACCAAAAGAAGTCGGAAACCCCCCCCCCGGGGGGGGGGGGGGTGAGTGCTAACTCCCAGTTCCGTGCAGGGCCGGCGTGCAGGCGCGGGGCAGCGCGTACGCCCGCAGCGGCAGCCTGGACCTGGGTGCCCCCGGACCACCCGCGCCCATGCCGGACACCCCGGGGGGCTGCTCTCCTCGCCCCCCCGACTCAGCCCTCATCTACAGCAACGTGGGTGAGTGACACCCCAACCCCGCTGCCCTCCTGCCCGCCGAGGTGCCAGCTCGGATGGGGATGGGGGGGGGGGCTGAACCCCGCTGCTGTCCCCGTCCTCCTCCTGCAGCACCCGGCTGTCACCCCTCTGGCTGGCGCTGGGCATCATTTTGGGGCTGGAAATATGCAGTGGGGCAAATAACAACGAGCTTGTACCCCCCCATACGGCTTCATCTCCCCCTTTCTTCCCCCCCCCCCCCCCCCCCCGGGGAAGTCTGAGCCCTGCCGTGTCTGTTCCTCCCTCCCCAGGAGAGCTGCGAGCCCACCTCGTCCCCCGCAAGGCTAGCCGAGGGGAAGGAGCCGGGAGACCCCTTTCTCAGTCCGACCAGGACCCCCTGCCTCCCCCATTGCCAAAAAAGCAGCTCCAGCGAGCAGAGTCCTTCCCGGAGCAGGGACCATCCTGGCACGGTCAGGACAACCCCACACCATGGGCTGGCAGCATCCTCTACACCATCCCACCACCCCACCCGAGGCATGAGGAGGGGGCTCCCAGCTCCATCCCCCCACGGGACAGACCCTCTTGGGGATCCAAGAAGCCCCTGACCAAATCCCAAAGCCTGGGGGAACCGGTGGGGAACCGGAGCAGCCCTCAAAAAGTCCCCTCACCCAGCCCAGCGGAGCTGACGTTCAGGACGGTGGACGGGGAGCTGGGGCAGCTCCTGCAGCCCCTGGAGAGCCTGGAGGGGGTGGGCAGGGTGGTTTTGGGGTGCCAGGCGGCCGCCCTGGCCCGGCTCTCGGCTCGCATCCAGGAGGAGCTGGTGGGGCCGGAGGAGCGGCTGCAGCTGCTGGAGGCAGAGCTGGCGGGGAAGAGCTGGGCAGCGCTCAGCATCCTGGACCGGGCGCCGTGCTGCGAAAGCGGGGACGCGTGGTATTTCCGGGTGGGCTTCACTTTTGCACAAACCCAGCTGGTGCTTGCAGCCAAGGTAAGCAGGGAATTTGGGTGGGGGGACACACCACACACACACCCCCAGGGGCTCCCGGGGCATGGGGGGGGGCGGGGGGGGGCTGTGGAGCAGCTGCAGGCATGCGTGAATGGGGAGCGTTGGCGCTGACCCCTGTTCCGCTTTCCGCACCTACTTCTGCTTTTGCTAAATGAGACGGCGCTGCTGGCGTGGGGAGGCGAGGGCGAGAGCACCCATGGGTGCAAAGGACACGTCAAGGAGAACGGCACCCCTAGGGGAGATGCCCTGGCAAGTGGTCTCGAGGGGCCAGCAGCCACAAAGTAGAGGCTGGAGCAGAGGTGGTTCTCAGGCAGTGCAGGATGAGACCCATCAAGGCAGCCTGGCAGCTCGCCTGGGGGTTACACCCCCTCCCCATTCCCATTTCTTGCTCAAAGCTGTTCCAGCAGGCACCAGTGGGTTCCAAGGGTGCTGGAGGAGCCCAGCACCATGCGTGGGTCGCACCAGGGCTGGTGGCCCTGAGCTGAGGCGGTGGCCCGGCCCAGGACAAGGCACCCCATGGCTCCATCCTCGTGCAGTTGGCCATGCCCTGTCTCTCCTTGCAGGTCCCCAAGCTGGGCTGTGCCAACCTGGGGGTGCAAAGCTCCCTCGGGGCACACTGCAGCATCCAGCGCCTGATCGGCCGCTTCACCGACCTCCTCCCTCAGGAGCTGGTGCTCCCAGGAAGCCGTGGGGAGCAGAGTCGGTCCCCTTCTGGAAAGGAGCCAGCCCGTCTCGCCACCCACCCTGTCCTACACGTCCTTATTTCTCCTGAGGTTCCCTACCAGACCCTGGCGGGCTTTGTGAAGGGATCCCACAGTTTGCACAGGACCAGCCCCGGGCACTACGAACGCCTGGCTTGCCTCCTCCTCCTGCAGGTGTGCATGGGGCTGGAGCACCTCCGGGTGCAGAACATGGGGCAGGGGGACCTCTGCCCCGAGAACCTGCTGCTGGTGCAGTGCCCGTGTCTTCCCCGGAGCCAGCAAGGCAAGGAGGCATCCCTGTCCCTTCCAAGGCTGCTCATCAGCAGCTTCTTCAAGGTTAAAGACAAGCGAAGACCTTGTTCTACCAGCCAAGAGCAGGACTGGAGGCAGGGGCTTGCTGCACCGCCCTCCCCGGTGGCAGATGAGCTGCATGTGGGCATGCTGATCTATCAGATCTTGCACGTGGATATCTCTCTGGAAAACGCCTTGGGGTTCAGAAGCAATAGACTTCCCGAAATCCCCTCCCTGTCCATCTATTCCACGGGACTCAAGCGTCTGGCCATGCTGCTTCTCCACAGAGACCCCTGCAAGAGGGTCTCCATCGAGCAGGCCAGGAGCATCCTGCAGGTCCTGCTTTGGGGGCCTCGCCAGGAGCTCTTCGCCAGGAGCAAGAAGACCCTCGCCCTGCTCCAGAGCTGGGTGGAGGTGAAGAGGGCTCTGCTGCTCCTGAAGTTTGCGGAGAATTCGGCTGGGGCAGGGGCGAGCCCCGGCCTCGAGGAGTGGCTGTGCTGCCAGTACTTCAAGGGCATCACGGAACACACGCTCTACCAGGTCACGCAGGCTCTCTACGCTCCCTAAAGGCAAAGCTGATGCTCAGCCCACCCAAAAGGTCTCCCCAAAGCCGAGAGCCCCTGGGGACCTGGCCAAAGCCACCAGCTGCCATCTCCTCCAAGGAACCCAAGCTGGTCCTGGCTGGGAAAATTCTGTTTGCAAACCCGAACCCGCTTCCCCCACAGCACACGAATGATGAAGTTGGGACCAAACACAACGCAGCGGGGGGGTTTTACACCCTCGGCAGATTTTAGTTTGATGCTCTGAGTCCGGTTTATCGGAGCATCTCAGGAACGACGGCTGGATGGAAGCCACAGGATCAAGCACCAGTTTAGCGGCCGATTATCCCGAGTAAAGTTTACAGGACTTACCCAAATCCCGAGTAAAGTTTACAAAACTTACCCAAACCTCAGACTCCTCCTGTGGTCACAAGGCTTTCGCTGTTTCGGATAACAGTGCAAAGCCACGCGTTACAGCCCACCTCAATGCACCGTTAGCAAAGGAGAAATCCAGCGCCTCGTACAGCCTGCTCTTTTTTAGAAACACTTTTGTGGCGTAGTCACAAATACAAATGACATTTTTAAAGGGGAGAAATACAACAGCCACACAGCTTCAATAAAACCCAGAGCTGAGCCTCTTAAATACTGGTCCTTTAGGTGTTTCTTGGACGGCGTTACACAGCCCGGTGGGTTATCCAGGAAGAAACACAAAGCCAAATTCACCGCCCGGCGGCGATGAGCCCCAACAGCCTCGATGGCATTTAGGCAATAGCTGGGGTCAGTTTATGGCTGCTGCACCCGGGGACCAGGGAGCAGGGTCGGTCTCTGGCTGCACCAAGGCAGGGTCACAGAATCACAGAATGGCAAGGGTTGGAAGGGACCTCAGGAGATCATCCAGTCCAATCCCCCTGCTCCAGCAGGTTCTCCTAGAGCAGGGGGCACAGGACTTCATCCAGGCAGGCGTTGAAGATCTCCAGAGAAGGAGACTCCACAGCCCCCCTGGGCAGCCTGGGCCAGGGCTCCATCACCCTCCAAGTCAAGAAGTTCTTCCTCACGTTCAGCTGGAACCTCTTCTGCTTCAGGTTGTGCCCATGGCCCCTTGGCCTGGCCCTGGGCACTACTGGGAAGAGTCTGGCTCCGTCCTCGTGACTTCCCTCCTTAAGATATTTGTAGGTGTTGATGAGGTCCCCTCTCAGCCTTCTCTTTGCTGCATCCACTGCTCGGTATAAAACACGCAGGAGCACGTAGGATCTGGGCCCTGGTCCCCAGACCCATGGGGATGCCGGGTGACCATCGCAGTGAAATGCCGTGCAAGGCCCTGCTTGGGTCATTTGTATTATTATTAATTAAGTAATTATTAATCCACTCGTAGCCATCACCTGACAGCAGCAAGAGCAGCCTCCATGGGCTGTGCACGCAGCAGCATGGACCTATCTGGGCTTCCCCCCCCACTGGGGCAGCCCCGGCGTGCCCATGGGTGTGGGCAGTGGCACACCAGGAGGTCACCAGAGCCACTGTCACCTCTGGATTGGGGAGAATTCATCCTAGGAGTCCCTGAGCTCAAAAAATCCCCTGGTAAACCAGAGCTGTGATCCCTCCCCCCCCCCAAAAGGTGAAACCACAGAGCAGCACGGTCCCAGCTCCCCGGCCAGGGGGTTTCTGCCTCCTGCCTGCGGAGTGTGGGCAGGCAGCAGCCTCATCAAGGGACGGTCTTTTTAATATCTTTATCCATGATCTGGGCGAGGGGATCGAGGGCACCCCCAGGCCGTTTGCAGATGGCCCCAAGCTGGGCGGGAGTGGGGGGGAGGGGGGCTCTGCAGGGGGACCTGGCCAGGCTGGAGCCATGGGCCCAGCCCAAGGGGGTGAGGGGCAACAAGGCCAAGGGCCGGGTCCTGCCCGGGGGTCACCACAACCCCAGGCAGCGCTCCAGGCGTGGGGCAGAGCGGCTGGAAAGCTGCCTGGGGGAAAAGGGCCTGGGGGGGTTGGTCACCAGGGGGCTGGAGAGGAGCCAGCAGGGTGCCCAGGTGGCCAAGAGGGCCAGCGCCATCCTGGCTTGGATGAGGAGTGGTGTGGCCAGCAGGAGCAGGGCAGGGACCGTGCCCCTGTGCTGGGCACTGGGGGGGCCGCCCCTCGACTGCTGGGGTCAGGGTTGGGCCCCTCCCTCCCCGAAGGCCCTGGGGGGGCTGGAGCGTGTCCAGAGAAGGGCAGCGGAGCTGGGGAGGGGTCTGGAGCCCCAGGCTGCTGGGGAGCGGCTGGGG